>JASVER010000093.1:3477053-3696546 GCA_030449065.1 Oceanodroma leucorhoa
AGGGGAGGTTTAGATTGGACATTAGGAAAAATTTCTTCACCAAAAGGGTTGTCAAGCATTGGACCAGGCTGCCCAGGGAAGTGGTGGAGTCACCATCACTGGAGGCGTTCAAAAAACGTATAGATGTGGCACTTCAGGACGTGGTTTAGTGGGCATGGTAGTGTTGGGTTGACAGTTGGACTTGATGATCTTAAAGGTCTTTTCCAACCTTAACGATTCTATGATTCTATGATTCTATGACCCTTGAAGCTGGTATGCAGGTTCTCAATCCCATAGTAACTTTTTTTTTTCTCATCCATTATCCTTAAGGTCTTTTTCATACTAATTTGTCATCATCATCACACTTCAGAATTTATCGAGATAAAATACAAATTTATAGCTTGAAGGTGAGATTTGGACATCAATAGCAAGCCTCACAATGTTATCAGAGAACTAAGCACTGACTGAAATAACGCATTTCAGGAAAAGTTGGATTCATCACATCCAGACTGCTGAACAAGCGCCACTAATACTTGTAGGGCACAGGTGTCTCAGGACATGATAACGAGGGTGCATCTTGTCAAATGGTTGCTGACAAGAGATGATGCTAGCTTACACCAAATTCTGGCAAGTAGATCACAAGAGCTGGTCATAGAAAATTGTCTTAAAAGCAATAGATCACAGGTTGTCTCCATTTCAGTGAAAGAGACAGGTAAGCAAAACTGCTCTCTATAAAGTTTCTAGATTACCAACAGGAAACTCTGGCTTAAACCAAAGGCCTAGTTAGAGAAACCTTCCTGGCTAAGGGGCACAGGGCCCTAACATCAAGGGCATACTGGACTGACTAGTTTTCCAGAGAGGATGTAGTCACTGTGATACTCAGTTGGATGAACTAAGAAAGGTGTAACAGATTATGTTAAGAAAAAAATGACCCTTTTGCAAGCGTGAGGGATCTGAATGAGATATACCACAGGTTTGAGTTGCTATTTGAAATAGGTGGGAAAAAATTGTTAAACATATTTTGATGAAAATCTGTTTCCATTTTGCAGTTGCAAAGTGATGAGAGGTTTCTGGAAACCAAGGCCTCTAACCTCCTGCCAGAGAGAAAATTATGTTCCAGCTTTGTTAGGTGAGGTCTTGAGGTACCGAAACATCTTAATTTTTCTTCCTCTATTTCTTCACTGTTCTCTCTAGCTTTTCAACTAGTATCCCAGAAAGATCCCAATCTTGTTGCCTGCTCAGTCCTATCAGTACTTAGATGCTTCTGAGTGGATTAGAGGAATGGTTCTCACAGTGGTACAGGGCAAACAATGGGACCTCTCTAAGTGACTGGCAATAGTAGTAGATAGTGGTTCCCATTTACAAAAGGGAGCTTTGACCCTCAAGTGTTTCTAACTGCAATGGAAAGCAGAGAAAGGACGGGGAAGGAAGGAATCAGGAAAGTGAAGGGACTCAGTTCACGTGGCTGTTCTCTTCACATTATTTCACACTGCAACAAGCAACTGTTGTTTAGACTCCAGTATGAAATATTGTTGACCAGGCAACTGGAATATTCTGGCAGTGAACCCACAGCTTCATTTTAGCTGTACAAAGCTCGGGTTGTTAAGATGTCCTTCAGAGGRCAAGGGAGGAAAGACGTTCCTGCTTCTTTGCTGCGGTTTACCTTAAGCCATGCACTTAACATCCCAGTCCAGTAGTCTGCTCATCAGACATGTCCCATTTCATTTATCTTTGCCAGCACAGTAAAAGTGGTTGTGGACATGTGGGGCGTGAGCTCTGGAAAAGACTGTCCACTATTCCTCCTCAGATGAACCTCAACTCCTCAGACATTAAGGAAAATTACATCTCTTATGCAAACAAGCAAGAAAATAAAAAAAAAAAATGGACCTGTTCCTTATGTTGCTGCATTCTCTTGCCACAAGTATGCTGCACTATCTGGATAGACTGACACATGAAAGATGAAGTACCGTCTTTATATTGTTCTGGCTTTTGTCCATTTGTACCACACCTTCCCCAGTATTTAGATTTCTTTACTTCCAATGTTAAATTTAGCAATAATGACGAGCCTGGTTGGCAAGTGTGCATAAGTAGACTAAGGATCTCTAGCTCAGGGAGGAATTTGTGTCAGCTGTCAGTTTCTGGCTTGTAAAAGATTTGTATTGGTTTAAAAACGGAGGGGGAAAAAAAAAAAAAAAAAAAACAAGAAAAGGAATACAGAAGGAATAAGTGCATTTTAATCAATTATATGACTTTTCATATAACATAGTGTTGACTCCCAGGATTGTCAGTTTTAATGTGACCTTTAGCTTTCATAAAACAATACGATTCACAATCAATTTCTTCAGCAGCACACTGTAGTAATTGCCTGGTTTTGCTGTTCAGTGGGCAGATCAAGAGCTATCCTGCTAGATCATCCAGCCCAGCCCTTTCTGATAAGTTTCTCTCTTCAGTATGTACTCCCTTTTTCTGTGCATATTAAGAATCCGTTTTGGCACACCACTGCTACAAAGACTGTCTCAGTTAAAGCTTCCAACATGCTGGAATCCCGTGCTGGCTCTGAGGWCTGCACACAACATGCAGCTACATTTTGTTTACCTTGGCTAAACTCCAACCCAACAACAGAACCTCTGGGTTTGTTGCCAGCTGCCAACCGTGGGCCTAAATAATATTTCATCCTGGAATCCCGAGAGTCTGTATTAACAAACTGCCAAAATGCCACTCAGATGAGGTTCTTTCCAAAGTTTCTCTAGCAGCTTCTATTGTTAGCGTGGTACTTATTAATACATTACTAGTACCAAACTGTCATGGTTTAACCCCAGCCAGCAACTAAACACCACACAGCCGCTCACTCACCCCCCTGCTCCGGTAGGGTTGGGGAGAGAATCAGGAGGGCACACGGAGGAAAACCCATGGGTTGAGGTAAAAACAGTTTAATAACCAGGACACAAACTGCTATAAGTTACTGTAAAATTAAGTTATGCAAAAAGTAGTTRTGGCTTTGAATAATTATGAATTGTAACTATATCCAGGGCTTCAGGYACCTGTTGTAGATGATTCCTCTCAGGGGGTCTCGGAGACAGGGCAAGGCTTCTAACATTCTTTCCCAGATAAGGGCAATTAAATATACACCTTAAAAAGCACCTGACATCTCTCTTTACAAACATGTTTCAAGCAAGTAATTGCTGACAGGTTCAGCTCCATCAGCTGTGAGTTCCTGAAATTCTCTTGCATCTCCATACCATTTCCTGTGGAAACAAATCTGTGGTTTCACTTAAAAAAACTAATATTCAGGGAATCGGGTCAGACTGTATTTTCGATATAGTTGAACCTATAAGCTAAGTTTTCAATTAAAATGTGTTTGTTTTTTTTTTTTTTTTTCTATTGGGTACTACACTCTTTGAAAACAGGTCAGTAGTTACAATCTGATAGTATCACTCGCTATTGAGATACCAACTTCAGCAAACCAGTGGTTTAGTTATGCAGTTTCTAGGTGACATAGGTAATTCATATCCTAAGACTGTGTTCTTACAGTTAAGCACTTTAAAAACTTAATGTGTTGAAGATACGCAGTTTGTATCTAAATCCATAGTAGATGTTCATCTATTTCAACTCTTCCACCTTTTGAAGCTTCTAAAACCCTTTCTTGATATTCAGAGTATAAGTATAGGTCAAATCATCTCTATCCACCCACAATATGTGAAATTCTCTCCCCTCACAGCAGTTACAAGTCCATTCCAGCTCCTCTCAGAGGCAGCATGAGTCTCCAGTCCTGCAAAGATCGTGGAACCGCTGGATTCCTGAGCCCACTCAAAGTCCCACTAAGACAAAGGGGACTCTGAATTTCACCAGGAGATACAAACTTGATAACAAAAGAAAAGAGAGGAACACAATATGAACACACATATAAATGGAGCTACGTTGGGGACTATCAGACCAMACAAGAATAAAATGGTAGAAAACATTTATCATGCAATAAATATATCTGTAGCTGTTTTGTTAGTAACACCTTTCACAGAAAGAACCCAGTGTAAGACGTTCACCTATTATTTTAGCCTCATCTCTTCCTTTCTTCTTCATTTTGTTGAAATGCACTTGCTCTGCATTGCACACCCCAGAACATCCTGGAGTACATGTTGCCCATTACTGTGATAATGTGAATGCATATTTGATAGCTTTAATTAGATTTCTGAAGAACACTCYATAGAGGTGCTGGGTACATACCTCTTATCACCTATGCAGTCATCTCTAGAAAACCAACCAATTGCAAAGGAAATAACAGGTAGGAGTTTCCTAAGAGAAGAAAGAACTTAATCGAGGCTTTTAGAAGGATGAGCAGTGGTGCATCACAGGTTAAATAGTGACTTTGTAGCACTGTTTACCTCTCATCACAAAAAATGGTGCAAAATGTCCCAAGGATGCAAACAACTGTAGGAAGCCAAACTGAAATGCCTTGGGAAACTTCTTTGTCTGTTTATTTCCACCGGAGATCCACYGGAGTTAGGGAATTACAAAGCTACTTTTTCATTGATGGACAGTGAAGGCCCATTAGAGCATAACAATATAGACTCTTCAAGAGAAAACTCTCTGCAGTCATGTAAACTTTTCAGGCATTCAGCATCAGTCTATATTAATAAGTAGTCGTATGAATTCTTCTCAGGATTCATTTGAAGTTAGAAGCTCCAGCACTCAAAGCAGAGAACTGATCTGCTGATTTTGAGCAAGGGGGGCATTTTTCTGTAAGTGGTATCATTTCTTTTATTGCATCCCTCATGATTGCTACTTCATACAGCAATAAAGTACTGAAATGCAATAGAATCATGATCTCTAGAAACATCACTTTAAAAAAACCTCTCCCTTCTCTTTAACCTCCCTATTCAAATATTTAAAAAACTAACATATCCTCAAATCCTGTGAGATCCACACCTTACCACAAAAGCCATACAGGCAGAGCCATCACATATATTGCATGATCAAGCCTAAGTAAAGTGGTCCTGCTGAAGTCACTAGGCCAATTTGCATACTTAAGTTTAAGTGGATGTACTAGTGTTTATAGACCTCAGGCCACAGCGTCCTCCCRTGCACACCCCAGCAGCAGCTCAGCTATTGTCCATGAGAGCTGGGACAGGCTTCAGTAAAAGGTTTAGACACCTAAAAGTCAGGGGAGATGCAACGAAACACACTGGCACTGGATACCAAATCTGGATACATGCCTAAGGCAAAAAGCATTAATGGAGACCACTGTATGAGTCAAATGCAGTGTTTTGGTAATGCCCTTCAACTCCGAGAAAGGAATCTAAAGCCTGGCGAGAAGAGGTGGCTCCATGCACCGGCAGTCACATGCAGTTCTACCCCCACCTGGAGCAGCATCCCTTTCACCGCCTGACCCAGGATGCTGTTGGGAGGACCTGCCAGTACTGAACAGCCGTACACCAACACATCTGAACAGACGACTACTGCCAGCTCGGAGCACAGGTGGAGCCAGTGCTTGACTTTCTGCCCCTTGCTGAGTACACACACCATTACACATGTAGATTGCCTACACAGAGCCAGAGCAGGGAGAAAGAAGGACATCTCAGAGTAGATACAAAGCCAAGAAAACCTCCACGCTAAGCTGCCTGAGGGGTGCTTTAAGCAGAGGGGGGCTGCCCCAGCACCACACCACCCGCCTTGAAACAGCCRCCTGTAAATACACAAGATGAAGGATCAAGACCGTTCCCCATGGTCTCTTACAGCTGTTTCTTGCAAAAGCTGAGAAGGACTTGCCATGTCCTCTTTCAGCAAAGCCAAAGTTGGTGCTGCTTTCCACTACCTACCTTTTAGACAGGGGCCTCATGGTTAAAGCACTTCCCGGCAAAGTGGTAGGTCCAGGAGTCCTGTKTTCAGGAGTCTTGCATTGCAATGCCTCAACCTCCACCGAGTTGTTACCTCCCCATGTAACACTGACACTTGGACACCGGTTGTCTGGTGTTTTGGAGCATGGATTGCTATGATCAGGTCTCTTTCCCCACGGATTTGTGAAAGCAGTTGTGAGCAGTTACTGCCTGTATTTATCACAATGGAAATACAAGCTTGTGTGCTAGTGATTGCCTTCTCATTTGCCTCTAACATCTATCTTCACCTTTTTTACCTTGACTGTAAATACCACTGCTATATTTCTTGCTTGTGTGTCATCTCTCTTTGCTAATTTTTTGTTCCACAATTTTAATATTTTCTTATTGAAAAATCTTGAATATGAGCATTAAAAGCCAGTGCAAATCCCTCAGTACTTTTCTCCTCATCCTAGTTTGTTTCGCTCTTGATTCTCACTGAAGAACTTTTCCTTGCTGTCAAAATCACTTCTAAATCCAGCCCTTGTGTATTTACTGAAATGTAAACATAATTGACAAGCATTCATTATCTTGAAATTATGACCTAATTGCTAATTTGCACTGTACTGAATGYTAGTAAAATGCCCCCTTGGTAACACAGGTATATTTGCTTTGTGATAAAGCATACTTGGAAGTGTTTTGTTCAAACAAAGTGATTTGATTAGATTATGGGACAGTTTTCAAAAGTATGTGACACCCCTAATATTAATTTGATTCACTAACTCTTTCCGTACATTGCTTAAGGCTTGGAAGAAGCATCCTGTGAAACAGAAAACCTTACTCATTGATCTGGGAGAAGAACATAGGCAATTCCACAGATGCCGATAGAGTTTAACATGTTTACAATCAAGRCTCCTTCTGTAATAGCAGATGGGTGGGGACTTAGGCCAACAAGCAGACAAAATTCAGGACTAAACCCCATTTCAGTTCTTCTTTAGATGGATATCCAGTTAGTGGCAAAAATTCAGGTCTGATATGTGTTTGCTGGCTTTTGTTTATTTTATTAAAGTAAGTCAGACAAATGTGTTTGCTTGCTGGTTGGGTTGTGTGTGTCTATGTATATGCAGAAGAGAAGAAAGGTCTACACAATGTTCAAACTGGCTGAGGTACATCTTCATTTTCCAGTTCCTTGCAGCTTTATGCACTACAGTGAGTTCTGTCACTCATGTATTTGGTTACTTTCATTCCTGAAAACACCGTGTTGGCTGTTCTGATATTGTTTGACACTTTCCTGTAACGGGAGATACGTCACCAATGCAATAGCTATGATCTTTTATCATGTTATGACCAGTAGAAGTTACACACAATATATGAGATTCCCCTGTCTTCTACAATTGTGCTCTAGGTGGCATAGAGTGGCCTTACCTATGTCTGCAGTAGTAAGGAGTGAGGAGTGGTATGAGTGGACCTGGGAAGTGAAACAGCTGAKGCTAAGATCCAGTATCCACTCTGTACGTGTTTGAGGGGAGAGTAACTGAGAACCGGCTCTATCCCAGGTGTCTGGACTAAATGTCCATTAGCAGTTGAGGTAAATTAGATGAGCTCCTGGAGGGCATCTTTGGTTTCATTTCATCTGAAAGGAATACAGTTGACAAGCTTCAAGACTATTGTGAAATATGAAACCAAGGTGGGGAAGATGGGATCAAGCATGAGACTTGCTTCAACACACATTCTTCATCTGGACTAAAGTGATAATGTTGTTGTAGCCTTCATACAGCTGAACACTGTCAATGAAGAGCTTTGGAAGCGCCATCTCCTGCACAGCTGCCCATCTTCCCCAGATAGTACCCTGCAGAGTGAAACAGAGGAGACAGCAAAGGAGGCAAAACAGAGTCCAGCTTTAGCTATTCCTGATTTTCTACTGGTGCAAATTAGACCTTCATGCAGATAAGCTACTGAGTATCAGTGAATAAGGACCCACCACTTCCTCCGTATGCTTCAATAGACTGGAGCCAAAGTCAACAGAGAATCTCTCCCATCAAGTTCTATTTTATTCCCCTAAGTGATTTTGATACAGTCACTCCCAGAAAAAAATCAGAAAAAATAAGATCAAAATGACAAGAAATAAATGTCCACCATAGTTGCCTCCAACAACGCATGGAAAGTTGTTTAATCAGTATAACCAAGGAAAATAGCCTGGTGTAGTTRAGAAGTTCATGCCTTCCCATCCTGTGTAGCCTGATTCAAAACCCACATAAGGCCATGACAGCCCCATTTATTGTTTTGAAGGGGCTGTAGCAAATATGAACAATCCAGGAGGAATACTGGAGAACTTCCAAAGAGATTCAACTGGACCATGGGGATTTCCAAGATAATATCTTAGTAACTAATGAGGAAATAAACAATTGAGACATTAATTATTTCATAATCTTCAGGCTTAACCTCAGATGCTCAATGTGTGCTAAAATGTGTTAAAGAATTTGTGTAGGAGGTCAGAACTTGCTCGTTTGCACAACAGTTGGGAAAGCCTTTCCAAATATCCACATCTCTACTTCTTCTGCCCCAGCTGTTTGTTAAACTATTCTGTGAGAGGTTGGTTGGGATCAGTACTCCTTGCACTGACGTCTTGGCTGTGTTAGAGCTTCTAAACATGTTCAGAGAGGTTCACCGAGAACTAGAAAAAAAAAATAGAGAAAAATGCTTAAGAACTATCACAAAAAGAAAGAATGCACTAAGAATAAAAATCATGTTTAATACAGTTACTGCATTAAAATATCTACTTTTCCTCCTTTAAATATTTGACCATGAAATTCTGTGAGATTTCTGCCGCCAAAAGAGCCACACAAGATAAGGCAAAAGGATGCACACTTTCACAAAGTATCGTTGGGCAGGGACTGGGTTTACAGAGCATGCAGCACAACAAGACTCTGCTTTCGTGTCTCTGGGCACTTTTGAATTACCAACATAGTACAAGGCAACTAAGAAGGGAGGAAGAAGGGCAAGGATAAATATGTTACCAAGCATTTTTTTGTGTAGTTTAATTTGAACTTAATGTACGCACTGACCAGCAGTAACACTGTTTCATGTATTTTGCAACCGGGGCCTTAATAAACCAAATTAAAGCTTAGCTCGTAGGACTTTACCCTCCTATCCCCTCACTTCTTGTTGAAAAGAGACAAGTTTATGGCCATTATTCTTGAYAGAGCACAGCTGGGAGCAAGTCTAAATAAAGAGATGGGTTCCACACTTAGTTCTGAAAGTCACGCAGGCAATACTTGTGCTTTTTCTTTTACTTCCTAAATCTGTGACCCAGTTTGCCTCCATTAATGATTTTGTCCTCATGGGTCCTCCATCAGTGAGTTGACAATTTCCTTCTTCCTCTGGAACACCGCTTTCATGGGAAACGACAGTTGCAGACAGAGAAACAGTATCTTGGGTAATGAAGATTATTTCTAATCAGGCTTTCTAAATCGGGAAAAAGATAGTGTGTGAGGTACATGTTCAATGGAAATCCTGTGCAGAGAGATACTGTTCTGGGAGATTTGGTGGTTGTTTTCTGGTCAAGCTGAATCATTTTCAAAATTGTAGTAAATGAGACTAAAGTTACAAATACAGGGCCAGATACCAGATGTACAGTGAGGGGCGGTTGTTTTAGGTTTTTGCCAATATGCCCACTGACCTTCAAGGGCAGTTTGTAATCTGGCTGATCCCAGGGCTGCAGCCCAGTCTAAGGTACAGAAGGGAGAACCTGTACGTGGATGAGGCTGTGATTCACCCGTTTTCCTAACATTTTTGTCCCCTGTCAGAGACAAAGCCCATGCTTTGAAGTTTTCATGGTTTTAATTTTGC
Organism: Oceanodroma leucorhoa; assembly: GCA_030449065.1. Classification (NCBI taxonomy): domain Eukaryota; kingdom Metazoa; phylum Chordata; class Aves; order Procellariiformes; genus Oceanodroma; species Oceanodroma leucorhoa. The sequence continues at coordinate 3,486,689 of JASVER010000093.1, forward strand.
AAAATTTTGGTGGTACAAATCAAAACAGAACAGAGCAATTCTACATTTGAGTCCAGCCTTTCTTTGTATTTTTGAAGTGCTTATATTTTATCCAGGAAGAAAACCATACATGAGTGAGATGAACTTTACCTATTTGATAACTCCACACATGCCAGAAGCTGCAATTTAAACTTCATAACTTTGATTGAGTGTTCATCTTTTGTTGGACACTTGTTCAAATGCGTTCATAAGCTCTCAGGGTCTGTGTTGTAACCATTGACTGAAAATAGAGTAACAATATACTGAGGTGTGTCTTTGGTAAAATAAACAGGTTAATCTGGCTAAATCTTTCATTAACATGGAAAGAGTTTAGGGCTGTTACATAATTTCTTATCACTTTGTTTAAACAGCTGTATACTGTTCCATAAATTGTAAAGAATGCTTTTGTACTGCAKTCTAGTTTTAACGTGTTAAATATATTTTCTTACAGTAAAAAATCACCTTACATAACCTTAATGATTATTAATATACCTTAACAGATCTTTGACCACATGAAACTACAGCTCAGTCGTCTGTTGGAACCACTCAAAGTACCATGACAGTAGTGGAAATTGGCTTCAGTTTCCCATGTCCTCTCCACCTAAGCGGTGAATCACAGRGAGTAAATTTGCTAATTCATGTTGTATTTGTTGCCAGAATAGTAGACAACTGAGCATCTGCAAAGGAAAAGAAAATTCCCAAAGGAGCTATGATTCAAAGTAGAATTGTTTGGATAACATCCAGTGGAAAGTACTCAGACATACAGAGGCTAGGATATGTCAGAGCACCTGCTAAACAAATAAATATAAATGATTATAATCTTTCTAGCTCTGGGCATTTACAAAAATAAAYAAATGTTTTCAGCCAGCTTTTTTTCTGATGACTTATTCATATGCTCAACCTTTTTCTTCCTAAATCAAGATTGTGTAAGAGTTCATACAAAAGTAACAGCATAGTATTTATAAATACTTTCTGCGGGTTCATAGTTCTTTTTGTAGGTGTTGATTTTGGCCTTAACCCAAAACCCCAAAATGAGAAGAAAAAAGATTTAATTTTGAGAATGTTGAATCCATTGCTGACAGGGAATTCTACTCATGGCAAATATTTAGTGAAAAACAAATACTTAGCTACAGATCTTGATTCCACCTGCTCTGAGTTTTATTAAAATTTAAAAGGGATTTTTCTGTGTTATGTGAAGAATTGGACATGTTGTTCTATTTAATCATTTCAGAAGGCAGCACTGAACTTCAGGGGCTAAAACTAACATTATAGTTGTACACTGCCTGAGTTTTARCACCACATAATCCATACTGAAAACACTAGAAAGCTTTACAGTTCGCAGATATTTCACCCATTTTTTAATTTCCCTCCTTTGCGTTTTTKGGGGGKKKTTTTTTTAGACTTTTTTKGGGTTTTTTTCCCCACAACAGCTTACTCTACCACCATGCTGGGGTTGTAAGATGTGGAGGGAGGGGGCAGGAGCTGAATATGGGGTTACAGTGTCTGACCCACAGTTCTGGGTCTGTTCTGGTCTCTGTAAGAACACAACATAACAAGACGACCAAGGACCAGGCAGAGTAGGCTGCCTGAGACTAACCACTAGCACAAAGGGACTGAAAGCCTGGAAGTAAAGGAAAAAGCTTTGTTACAAAATTTCCATGATGGTTGGCAAACAAAATACATTGTGAATTTTTTAGTGAGAGTGTAAAGTCATCTGTCTGGTATCTTTCATTCAGAAAATTATTTTAAGAATGCGTTTTATTATTTACAGTGCTATGAACCCAAAGGTCACTGCTAACCAATTTGGAGTATAACACAACAGAAATTTGAAAAACAAGAAGCTGCAAGGGATTCCTTATAAATAGCTTTATTTTTGACTAAAGAACTGAACATAATCATGAACATAAATGCCTTTTTCTGGAAGAGTTCGGTGATTTGAGTTATGTTTTTAATGTGCAGATCCTGACCAACTACTAAAGCCTTTCCAACAAAAAGAAATTTGCTACGAAACCTAGTTTGGCTTGCAACATGCTTCCTTTCCTAATTCTCTTCCACACATACCTCTCCTTACCCCTAGCTCCCATATCAGCTAGGTACAGTCCTCCAAGAGGCAGGATGAGTTCAGGACACAGAGAAGAGGCAATACATGGTTACGAAGAACAACCTGAGCAGGTCACAGGAGATCAGGACCCTGTCTCTTATTTTGTCACAGACACATGCAGTGGCTTATTCCAAATCATGTTACACCTCTGTGCCTCAGCTTCCTGACTGTAACCAGGGTATAAGATCATAGAATCATAGAATCATAGAATCATTAAGGTTGGAAAAGACCTCTAAGATCATCATGTCCAACCATCAACCCATGCCCACTAAACCATGTCCCGAAGCGCCACATCCACACATTTTTTGAACACCTCCAGGGATGGTGACTCCACCACTTCCCTGGGCAGCCTGTTCCAAAGCCTGACTACCCTTTCAGTGAAGAAATTTTTCCTAATATCCAATCTAAACCTTCCCTGGTGCAACTTGTTCTATCACTTGTTACTCGGGAGAAGAGACCAACACCCGCCTCTCTACAGCCTCCTTTCAGGTAGTTGTAGAGAGCGATAAGGTCTCCCCTCAGCCTCCTCTTCTCCAGGCTAAACAACCCCAGCTCCCTCAGCCGCTCCTCATAAGACCTGTTCTCCAGACCCTTCACCAGCCTCATTGCCCTTCTCTGGACATGCTCCAGCACTTCAATGTCCTTCTTGTAGTGAGGGGCCCAAGATGCTCCCTTTTGTATCACACCTATCTTTTTGGAATCTTCAGGCTATCTTTTACTATGGGCACATGCAGGGCACAGTGGCCTCTGTGTGCTATTGCAGCACAGCTTAAAAGAATGGCAATCCTGCTGGGTTAGAGGAGAAAAGTGTCTCTAGCAGGTTGCTGGCTATACTCCCTCAGCACTATCATAAATGGGAGCTCACCTGATGTCTGTGACAATTCAGCTGTCACCACAAATCCCCAAGCAGTAACTATTAATCAKTCACATTGCAAAGTGCTGAAAAAAGGGCTGCATTTTAAGATACCAAACGAGCTGTACACATCACTACAAAAATGCTTAAGAGAGAGGACATTTCTACTGTTCAAGGACATAGGAGAGTAAGAATTGTTAATATTTATTTGCATTAAATGCCTGCAAATGTGGTCAACCAGCGTTGAGATTTCCCAGCAATCCCTCCAGGGTGTGGAGGCTCTCTGCTGAGTCAATGTGCCATCGGTGTCCCCCCTCTGAAAGACGGAGCAGTCCACCCAGCGGGATTCAGGGACATCCCTGGTACATAGACTAAAGCTGTTTGAAACTGTAAAGCGTCAGCTGAGTTGAGCTTTGTGCAAATAGAAATAGGAGATTCAATACAGGAGTCACTGCCTGAAATCCTGAGACCTCTGCCGTAGAAGAGATCAGAGCACAAAATGTAACCATCTTCTGTGTGCTTGGTGTCTGTCAGCCTGTGACAGAGACACTTACATGAAGGATGTCTAGGACATACCCTCACAGGCCATTGCAATAACAATTTACTGGGTAAAAAAGAGAATAAGCCTAAAAATTTCCAACTACCCTATTTTAACAAGTGAGTACTAATGGTAATTGCATTACCCGCACAAGAAGTCCAGAGACTTTACCAAAAGTGATCACATGTGAATAACCTTGAAGACACTTACTAGTTTTGTTTTTTTCATACTATTTTGTTGAAGAGTATAAAGTAAATATTGAACATAAATAGTCACTTGCTATCAGAGTTTGAACAGGTGCTAGGTGCAAGGCAGACTTTAAGACTGTTTCTGATGCACCTATGAAATAGTTGTGCCAAAGCAAACTGCAGCCTCTTCTAATTTCATTAGCTTTAGTTGTTTGTTAAGACTGTGCAATGCAAAATGTAAATAATGGCTGCTGACCAGAAGTAAGTCAATGTTTAGAAAAGATGAAGAGCGCTGCTGCTGTCATATAAAACTGACTACAAAATGCTTGTCTTTTCCCTGAAGTTAGATATCAGGGTAATTTTCTTTACAAAAATATTCAGGAAAACAAGGGGAGAAAAGTTGGTAAAATTCCATTTCTCTTTAATCACTGAACAGAGAGCCAAAACCAATAGGAGTAGTTTAGTACTGCTAACAGCGCCGTAGCCACGTTATGGTCTGGTCTCTACATGATTACCAAGCATCCGAGCCACCTCGATGCCTGCCCGCCGTCTCCCAGGGTCTGTGGCAAACCGACGSGAGCACCAGCTGCGTCTTTCTCATGGACATTACCTTCATATGAATGGGAGTTGTAGGAACCCATGTGCTTCAAAAATGGTACTCAGGCCAATTAAATTACACCAAATGTCTGCCTTTGTATATGTACAAGTTGATATGAATACCGAAGCGAGAGCATTTCTATCACAAACAAGTGGAGAGTTGCTCAGATTCGTAAGTGGGCAAAGTTTTCTCTTTGTGACCCATTGAACAACCTTGGCAACCCCCAGAGGAAAATGCCATGCCAAAACTCAGCCTTAGGTATTGCCTTTAGACYGGGGAATGGGCAATATTGCTGATGAAAAAGGCTTTTGCGAGTTATATCAAAAGCCCTATGCCATTTCTAGATACCTCCATCGAGGTCCCTTTTGCCCTTGTCATCTTGAAGAGACCTAAAATTACTGATTTAATATGCACCTGTTTACTAAAAGATAGTTTCTAGTATTTCTTTTTAATCAAGCTGKACCTTGAGGTCTGGTGTCACTTTTTAATTAATACCTGAAGATTTTATCCAATGAAAAACCCACGTGTCCAGAACAAGGTTTATGTGGAATCAAGGTGCTTATATTCAAAACATGATCGCTAAACCCTTCCCCTGGCACCCCCCCGAATTAAAAGGTGTTTTTCTGTTTCACCTCAGAGCATACCAGTTGTCCGCAGTTCTGCACCGCCACATGTCCACAGCCACCCATCCCGTGGGCCGGCACCAGCAGGGCAGGGAAAGGCGGAGGAAGCTTACTTATGGGCAGGGACAAGGCTTATGAAATATCATTGCATCTACTTTATTTTATTTCTGCTGCGGGCTTGGCCATTTCCCTTCACCCATTGCATGGACCACGCACCACCAGGGCGAGAAAATCACAGTGAACATAAACCACAGACCAACACATTCTTCAGCCCATCACACCTGCACAGCTAGGGGCTCTGCCCTGTGCCCTGGGGCACAGATCCTGCCCCAGACACTAAGCATAAAGCCAGATCTGTTTGGACATGAGGTTTCCTAGTGGTGGACTTCCAGCTTCTCCAGGGATAAGCTTCTGATGGAACAACCATGAAGCATGAGAATGCATCAAAGGGCCAGGCTTCGTCCCCTATGATCCCACCAACTCCTGCCTGACAGAAAGACAGAAGGCATTGGAAGCCCTTTTAAGTTACTGTTGACGAAAGCAGTCGTTGGGCTGCTTTAATCTGTGCAAGAGATTTGTCCACTTTTTATGAAGTTCCTGTATGGAAGTGGATGGATAAATGTGAATTTAAAATACACCTTTATAGTTTAAAGAAGGTGTTTATAGTGTACCAATATAACTATGTAACTATGTTTATAGCATAACACAATGAACATACCATGTTGCATGCCAAACACTTTTTACTTTTACCAGTTATGTGTCTGTGTGTTTGATGATGCCCCTGTGAGTCCCAGCGAGCATCTTGGTCTAATTAGCCAATTTTCAGCCTTTCCAATTAACAGGGATTAAAATTAGATAAATTGAAAAAATGATCTATGATCATTTGCTATTACTTTTAGATGACAACTCAAAATTAATCAAGGATACTTTTAACATAGAAACACTATGAATAAAAGTAATCAATGGAAACTCTATAGTAGGTTAACTGCATAAGTAAGTGGATAAACATGCATTTGTAATTCTGAAAAGATTTGAAGTAGCAGCAAGAACAATACCAGTGACAATCCAACAGGGTGATTATTTTATTGTTGCATCCTACGAGAAGCCTACAGTTTTAATGTGTCACTTTATTTCTGAGGAATTAATATACTTATGAGCATTACAAAGTTGTAGACACTACACATTTTGTGGAGGAACTGTAGGTATCTACAGAAGCTGCCTTTTGTTATCAGTTTATTCCCTGCTGAATTCAGTGCAGCCAGGCAGGTTTTGTCTCTCCTGTCTGCTGCCAAACCAGAGCTTTCATACAGCATTTTGGCCAAGGTGGCAATGGTCTTCTCCTGAAATACGAACGTCTCTGGAGTCGTCCCAGGGTTGAGCCCTTGGCATCCCAGACAGGGCTTCAGCACCTCCCCTGCTAGAAAACGTCAGTGCCGCAGACACGAAGCATCACAGATACGAAGGACCACAGATACTGAATGACCACCTTTGCAGTCTCCTAGGAGCCACATAACTACACATCATGCTGGTGACAAGGACCATTCTCCTTGCTCATGCCGTCTCTGCTTGCCAAAAGCACAAYACTACATGCAGGGTTGCAGCTCCCCTGAGAAATCTACTGAGATGACAACGTGGTGTTGTCACCTTAACCGTCACACAAGTCTGTTACAGTTGGATTGCTGTTCATGTGCATGGACCCATGCAAGAATACTGGAAAATCTGAGTACTGAAAAGCAGAAAAACTGATAACTTCACAGAAGGAAAATCTCTGTCCTAGGTGAATCACAGTGCCTTCATTCACTATGTGCCACAGAAGAACAAACTTTAGGTACCATGTCATGTGTGCTGTCAGTGGTTCAGCTCTCAAACCAGTGGGTGCAAGCGAAATGTACCCTTTCAGAACAATTTAACATTATTCACGCTTCTTCTTACTTGAGATAATATCACTGAATGTTAACAGCAGCATGTTTTATTCTAAAATTTTCTGCTTGAGCGTATCAAGCAAACTTTGTGTAGATGCTCAGCTTTCTGTTATCTTTGCTCTGATGAAAGCAAATATGCATACCTGATGCAAAACACTGTGTTTACATTAAATCAGTACAAATAAATGGCAATTTTAAGCACTATTTAATCATCACACCGATGATGCAAATACACACATAGACCTGCACACATGAATGATGCAAGTGCAATTTGTAAACATTGTGGATGTAAAAATCCGTGATGGGGAAGGTGTATCCTGCTCAAATCACTTGGGATGGTCTGTCCGTTTTCACACCAGTCAACTGCGGTCACTATCCTGTAAGTTACGTTTTTCTGCTCAACTGAGTAAAATCCCCGGATAAAACCGGGCAGATCTTCTCTTAATCTCTACATTCATTAGCAAACTACCGAGGGCGAGCTGCCGACTCGAGGACCACAGCTGTGAGTAAAGCCCGGCGGCGGCGGCGGCGGCGGCGGCGGCAGTGCCGGGGCTCGCTGCCCTCGGGGCGGCCGCCCCCGCCGCACTTGCCCCTTCTCTTCTCCAACCTCCAGCAACGGGGGAAAAGCGCAGAGACCCGCTTTCAAAGCGCGCAAGGGGAGCGTGCCGCCGGGCGGGGGTGCCCGGCCAGCCTCACGCTGCGGCAGGCCCCGCTCCGCCTCGCCCGGGACACGCGTGGCCGGGGTCGCGGGGGTCCGTGGGGTCTCAGCGCGGCACCCAGCGGAAGCGGTACCCGCCGGCGGCGGTGCGGAGAGTGAAGGCGTTGCCCTGCGGGAAGGCCAGGGTGCGGATGCCGCCCGCCTCCCCCAGGGCCGCTCGCAGGCTGCCGCCCCCCTCCAGCCCCCCGCCGCCCGGGCGCGGGGCGGCGCGGCCGGTGCGCAGCCCGCGGAAGGCGCCGTGCAGGCGCGGGGCCGGCCGCGGGCGCTTGGCCGTGGGGCTGCCCCCCGGGTCGCCCCCCGGGCCGCCCCCCAGGCTCCGCAGGGCGGCCCGGCACTTCTCCGACACCGCCCGCAGCATGGCGTCCACGCCCGCCGCCTCCTCCCACGGCTCCGGCCGCCSGCGCCCGCCCCAGATCCCGGCCGGGGCGACGGCGGGAGGAGGAGGCGGAGGATGAAGAGGAGGAAGGGCCGCCCCGTCGGTGCACCGCGGGAGCATCAGCGTCTGCCGGGGGGGGGAGGGAGAGAGCGCTACTTCCGCGGGCTGCGCCGCACCGCGCACCCCCGCACCGCCCTGCCCCGCACCGCCCTGCCCCACACTACCCCATCCCGCACCACCCTGCCCTGAACTGTAACACGGTGTCTCCCACTGTCCTACTCCGCCCCGCACTGCTTTACCCCACACCACACCAACCCATCCCGCCCTGCCCTGCCCCCCCCGTCCCGCACCACCTCACCTCACCCTGCCATACACCGCCCTCCCCTGCCCCACACCTCCCCATCCTGCACCACCCCGACCCACACTGCACCATCCCATCCCGCCCTACACCTCCTCACAACCCCCCCACATGGCCCTGTCCCACCCCACGCCGCTCGGCCTCACCCCGCACCCTGTCCCACACCGCACCCCGTCACCGCCCTGTCCCGCAGGGACCAGCTGGGCTGTCGGGCAGCCGGGCCCGGTGGGGCGGCAGCACTCACGTCAAGGACRGCGGCCAGCTGCCTGGCCTGGCTCGCCAGCTCCTTCAGCTGCACGTTGCTCTCCCGCAGCGTCACCAGCTCTTCCTGCCTCTGCATGAGGGTCTCCTGCAGCTGCAAAGGACAAGTGGGGACAGGGCGGTCGGGACAGCTCCACTGCCCAGGGGCTGGGGGATGCTGCACACCATGGCCACGCAGCCGATGCGAGAAAGAGAAACCCAGTGCAGGACCTTGGGGAGGGCTTGGGGGTCCCTCCCTACCTGGCTGTTTGCCTCCAGGGCATCTCCTAGTGCTTTCTGGTGCTGGCCCGCCAGGTCCCTCCAGCACGGCTCGGGGGAAGGCAGGCGCTGTTGAGGCACCTGCGCCAGCGCACTGCTCTCCAGCTGCGGGGTGCAGGGGCCAAAGGCCACCTCCTCGCCAAGTGAGAAATCAAAGTCAGTGCAGTCCAGTGGCGGTGGCATTGAGGTAGATGCATCTGGAGGGAATAGCCACAGGTGTTAAGACAGAGAAGGTTTTCACATCCTCTTTTCCCCCCGACTCCAGCACACCATCCTGGTTCTGAGCATCCCTCCGATATTTCCCAACATGCTTTTACTCTACTGCAGCAGCTGTGCACCCTCAACCTGTTTGGATTTAATTTCTGTCTTCCATGGGGGAAAGCTCAGTGCTAGCCCAGGTCCCCCTAAGGGGGTGTGCAGGGACACACTGCCTTACAGACTGTCCCAGGCTGGGATGAGCATGCAGTGTGTGGACATCCAAAAACCCAAAAACAAAGCAAAAAAAGAGGAGACCAAACGCAGCATGACTGCTGATGTACAACACAGGCGTGTTCAGCTCAGGTAAGGAAAAATATCTACTTGCCAGATATAAAATCATCGACAGCATCTCTGAACTCCTGGAAATCAAACTCTGGTCCATCCTGGAAGCAGGGACCCTGGGAGGGGTGAAGGAAACGTGCCAGTGAGCAGAGCCCAGGGCTCAGACCTGCACGTGCTGCCCACTGCTGTCCATACTGCTCCGACACTGACTGCCSCCTGTGCTCAGCACCTTCCCACAGCCCCAGCACCCCYGGGCGCCTGTCMCCTGCCCTGCTCTTGCCACTAACCCGTCTAACGTGGACACTGTCCTCTACTGTGCCCATTTCACAGGTGGGAAGCCTGAGGCTGAGGGGGCTGCCAGTACCCATTGGCTTGAGGGGGCCACTCCCGTGGGTGCCCTGTGCCAGGGGCAGCCAAGCCTGCCCCAGCCAGAGGGTTACCTGCTGCAGGGTCACGGGGCCGGCTGGGGTGGTGGGAAGGATGGGGGCACAGGCTGCCAAATCCTGCCAGTCAATGGTGGTGAGCGCTGAGGACAGCGAGAGACAGCAGTGAGGAGCCGGGGAAGGGATAGGCATAGCCAGGGGGGTGCGGCAAAATGGGAAGTGAAATCGGGGGGGCATCCTCGAGGGGTATGGGTGGGGGATGCAGGGCTGGGGAGCGTGGTGGGGGGCACCGGGGGAAACACAGCAAGGGGCATGGAGAGGGGGACATGGCCAGGGACACACGGTGGAGGGCATGGTGGGGGCGTCACGGCCGGGGGATGCAGGGCTGGGGAGCGTGGTGGGGGGCACCGGGGGAAACACAGCAAGGGGCATGGAGAGGGGGACATGGCCAGGGACACACGGTGGAGGGCATGGTGGGGGCGTCACGGCCGGGGGATGCAGGGCTGGGGAGCACGGTGGGGGCACGAGGGGGGCGCGGCGGTAGGCACTGGGAGGGGGCCACGGCCGGGGGGTCAGTGTCTCCGCCGCGAACAGACTCACCGAGGGCAGGTGCGGCGGGGGCCGGCGGGGGGCCGCTGCGGCGCGGGCGGGGCGGGGGCGCTCGGGGGCTCAGGGCGGCCGGGGGGGTCCCCGCCGTCCCCCCGCCGGGCCGGGCCGGCTTCTTGACTAGGCGGGCGGGCGGATCCTGGACCCTGTTGGGGCAGATGCTGCCGAAGGCCCGGCGGCGGCCGCCCTGCTCCATGCTGCCGCCGCGGCTCCGGCCCCGGCCCCGGCCCCGGCTCCTGCCCCGGCTCCAACTCCGGCGGGCGCCCTCCGCCCCGCGCCCCGCTCGGCGCCGCCCCGCGGGCAGGGGTGCGGGCAGGGCCGCGGGCAAGGCCGCGGGGGGCCGGGGCCATGCTGGGGGCTGCCCGCCCGCCTTCCCTCCGCCGGGGCGCGGAAACCTCCCGCCGCCCCCCCGGGCCGCGCCGGCGGCTCCCGCGCCCGCGGAGCCCTTCCCCGCGCCCGCGGAGCCGGGGCGGGCCGAGGGGGCTGCCCCGGGGGGGAACCCGAGGAGAGGCGCCGCCGGCCCCGCTGCCGAGGCCCCTCCGGCCCCCGCCAGCGGGTCGGTCCTCCGGCTCCCCCAGGTCCCTCCGAGGCGGGCCGCGTGTGGGCATCAGCTTGCGGGCTGGGCTGGTTTCGATCGGGATATTTATTAAATGCTAGGGCGAGGGGCCGTCAGTGTCGGAAGCGTAAGGTGGGGGCAGGAAAAAAAAGAAACCAGCCCACGGCATCTTGACTTTACTGAGCCCCGCAGCGGGAGAGGGTCCCCCACCGGCGGGGCCGGCGGAGGGTGAMCTGACCCTCAGCCTCTGGCGATGGGCCTGCGGGTATTTTCTGCCGCAGCAGCTCGGATCAATTTCGCTCGTTGTGCCTGCACCCCTGACGGCAGGTGGGGCTCGGAGCTCAGCCCAGCGTGCGGCTCGCCCGTTCCCTGCTGCCCTGGAAGGCGAGGACCCCCCCAGTGCAACTTCAGATGTGTATATGCTCTTTTAACATCGCTTCTGTGCACAAAGGCAACAAAATGGGGAAAATGAAATATTTTACAACACTACGACTGTTTTCGTCCGTTCAATGTTTCCCGTGCTACAATGCCAACCAGGTTAGCAGCCTGCACCTGGATTACAGACCTGCTGGAAAAACAATAACCAGCTGTTTTGTTATTTAACGTTTTGTTTTCCTACATTTAGGTCAGTGCATCTAGCGGGTTTTTTTCCCGAGCCATGACCAAGCCAGGGCGTGTCAGTTCGAAATGGGGARTGACACCATCAGGCATAGTTATTTTGTGGAGGCCGGAGTTAAGTGTCGGGCTGATCTCATTCTGTGCCAATGTGTTTGTTTCCTCTCTCAGCTGCGTAGACGCACSACCAGCAAATAAACGAGTACAGGTGACAAGTAGAAAAGACTTTATTCAGCGTTCATTTGGTCCTTCCACCGTTACCTTCACGGACCATCCTCCAAATAAATAATACAGTACTTGAGAGTCTGTATATTATTTACATACTGGATTTTAAAAAACAGCGAAGGGACAGTGCAACTTACAAACAGCAACACCACGTGCAGAACGTGATCTAACTTTTAAAACTCCAGTGACACCAACGCTTAGRTGATCAGACTCCAGGCCAGCTCCAGGGAGCACAGGCGACGAGCCAGCCCGGCCCACGGCCGAGGCGAACGCCGCGGTGGCCAGGGCTGCAATGACGGCCGCCGCCGCCGCCGCCGCCATCCCCCCGCAGTCAGCGGCCGCCCCGCAGCAAGGGRCACTTCTGGGCCAGCTCCGGGGGCAGGAGGAGCGGCAGGGACTGCCCGTTCAGAGACACCAGGAGCTGCAGCTGGTCCATGCAGTCCCGCAGGAGCCCCTCCGGGTAGCCGCTGACCCGCAGGTCCAGGGGGCTGCGGTGGCGCAGCAGCCGGTCGGCCAGCCCCAGGCTGCCGGCGGCCAGCAGGGAGGGCGCGTATTTGGTGAAGGCGTAGTCGGCCAGGCTGAGCTCCGCTACGCCCCCCGCCAGGCTCCTGGCGTCCGCCGCCTCCCCCGCGTCCGCCCCCCGCGCCTCCAGCCGCATCTGGCTGAAGTGCTCCAGGAAGAAGCTGACGGTGGGCGCCGCCAGGTCGAAGCCCAGGCGGTGCAGGACGATGCACTCCAGGTTGCGGAGCTGCTGGCGGGTGAAGGCGCCACAGCAGAGGGCGAGGAGCTCCTTCACGCTGGGGGGGTGCACCTCCACCTGCGCGGGGGACAGGGGGTGGGGGTGCTGCGGCCGGGGCAGCAGCTGCTGGGGGGAAAGGGTGCGGAGCCCGGCCCGGCTGGGGCTGAGCCGGCGCCGGGGCCGCTCGGGGTGGCCGAGGAGGGCTGCAGAGACCCCGGCGGCGGGGCAGCCGGGCTGCGGGGCCCCCCTACCTGCTTGCAGGCGATGAGCAGCGCCGTCACCCCCAGGAGCTGGAAGCAGTCGGCGGCCACGGGGGTGGTGGCGAGGAAGCGGTCGAGGATGTTGACGGCCAGGCAGAGCGCCTCGAAGGAGAGGCCGAAGTGCCGGTGCACGGGGATGAGCCAGCTGACCAGCTTGCAGCGCGCCTCCGCCGTCACCTGCGGCACCGGGAGCGGGGGTCAGGCGGGGCCGGCACCGGGCTACCCCTGCCCGCCCCCCGCCGCCGTCCCCGCCGCCCCCACCTGCGGCTGCCGAGCGAGCGGCTCCCGCGGCTGGAAGCGGCTCTCCAGCCCCTTGCGGGAGCGGTACCAGCTCTCCCCGTAGTCGCGGAAAACCTGCAGCTCCTGCCGGCTCTCCCCCCCCGCCGCCGCCGCCGCCGCCGCCGCCGCCGCCGTCCCCGTCCCCGCTGCCGGGCGCCGCCGCCGCCGTGCCGGGCGCCGCGGGCAGCGGCCGGGGGAGCCGCCGGGGCCCCGCCGCTGCGGGGTGCCGCCGCGCCGCCCGCTCGCCGCCGTCACCATGGCGGGGGGCGGCCGTGCCGGCTCCGCTGCCGGCCGCGGCGGCAGCGGCTATTTGAGCAGCGGGGCGGCCCCGGGGCCACTACCGCCCGCCTCCCCGGGCACCCCCGCCCCGCCCCGCCGCCGCGGGGAGGCCGGCTGGGCACCGCCGGGAGCGTCGTCTCCAAAACAAAACCTACAACCGGGCCGGAAAGGAACCGAGTTGCCAAAATGTCTGGCTCTTCTCTAACGCTTTCCACCAGGTGAGACGGCTGTGGTGGGGTCACCGCAAGACTGCGGCCTCCGGAGAACGGTGCCGAGCACAGTCCCCTCTCTCTGGAAGGGCACGGAGAGCAAACTGGGCAGAAGTGCCGTGTCGGTATTGGGACCGGCGCTGTTTAACATCTTTGTCAGCGACATGGACAGCGGGATCAAGTGCACCCTCACCAAGTTTGCTAACACCACCAAGCTGAGTGGTGTGGTTGGCATGCCTGAGGGAAGGGATGCCATCCAGAGGGACCTGGACAGGCTTGAGAGGTGGGCCTGTGTGAGCCTCATGAAGTTCAACAAGGCCAAGTGCAAGGTCCTGCACTGGGTCAGGGCAATCCCAAGCACAAATACAGACTGGGCAGAGAATGGATTCAGAGGAGCCCTGCAGAGAAGGACTTTGGGGGTGTTGGTTGATGAGAAGCTCAACATTCAGCAATGTGTGCTCGCAGCCCAGAAAGCCAGCCGTATCCTGGGYTGCATCAAAAGCAGTGTGGCCATCAGGTTGAGGGAGGTGATTCTGYCCCTCTACTCTGCTCGGGTGAGACCCCACCTGGAGTACTGTGTCCAGCTCCGGGGCCCCMAACATAAGAAGGACATGGACCTGTTGGAGCGGGTCCAGAGGAGGGCCACGAAGATGATCAAGGGGCTGGAGCACCTCTCCTATGAAGACAGGCTGAGAGTTGGGGTAGTTCAGCCTGGAGGAGGCTACAGGGAGACTTTATAGCCGCCTTCCAGTACTTATAGGGGGCCTATAGGAAAGCTGGAGAGGTATTTTTGACAAGGGCATGTAGTGATAGGACAAGGGGTAATAGCTTTCAACTGAAAGAGGGTAGATGTAGATTAAATGTAAGGAAGAAATTCTTCACTCTGAGGGTGGTGAGGCACTGGAACACGCTGCCCAGAGAGGTGGTAGAATTTTCCATCCCTGGAAACATTCAAGGCTAGGCTGGAYGGGGCTTTGAGCAACCTGGTCTAGTGGAAGGTGTCCCTGCCTATGGCAGGGGGGTTGGAACTAGGTGGTTTTTCASGTCCCTTCTAACCCTTCTGTTCTATGAAAACCAGTCATGGCAGAGCCTGAACTGAGCCAGCTCAAGTTGCTGCATCTTCCATTTTGCCAGACTAAAATAAATGTCTCTGCAACTCCCAGCATTTTTAACTGAGAACCCAGTGAGCTTGAACAGCTGCAGACTGCTCTGCGTAAGTAATACTTTCATTTGAGGTCACTCAAGTGGGACATATAGCACAAACACCCCAGGGGAGATACTGGGAATGCTGGAGTTCTCTGGGCAGTTTGGGTCTCAGCTCCACTTCCATCCATGGGCTATTTACATAACGGGGCACTATTTTAAATGGCCCAAATGGAAGGAAATCAAAATGTTCCTGCACCGCGACCACTGGTTTACAGCAGAGTTGACACCACACGTGACTATTATCAGATATGATTTTGTTGTATGATCGATTGATCAAGTCCACTATAGATGAGGAAAGACTTGTAGAAGGAAAAAGAAAGCCTCTCCTGGGTTGAGAAATGGGGAAGATGTCAATGGGAAAAGGAAAAGAGCTTTGAGCAGCCTACRACCCCAGCAGCAAAAGAGGAGTTGAGAATTCTGCAGCTTGAATAGCAGGAGCAGGAAACCCTTTCCAAGGAGAGGACACAGAGACCAGTAGGATGTACTGCCTTTAAAAAAAAAAAGTACACTCTGAAGAGCCCTTTTGTGACTACGGTGAGAAAGATTAATTGATACTGGTCTTGTGTCTGACAAATGCTTTGAGAAAAGTAACACAAAGGTGTTAGCAGAAGTGTTTATTAAATAAATGGAACAAAAGAGAAAGTTCATCCACCCAAAAGAGCACAGGCACAAAAGTTGCTCACGCACATTGCAGAAGCGGAAAGCCACTGTAGTTTTTGTTTTTTGTTTGCTTGTTTTTAAGATAACTGTGCTTATCTGTACACCACAGTGTGATCTGTTTAATTTGTTTTGCAGAAAACTGTTGCTCACTCAGGAAAGTGTGCAATTCCCTATATCCCCTTAATATATCCCCTTAATAACAACTGAAACAAGCTATTTCTTTAAAAGATTACAAAGCAGGGCATGCTAGAGGAACACAAAGAATGCCTCTGAATTTCAACATTACCATACATAAATGGAACAAAAACTCTCTATTCATCACAGTTAAATAAGGCAGGAGAACTCAAGGACAATTAAAACTTTCACTAGGATTTAGCCATTTAAAACCAACAACTGATATGCAAAATTGAAATCCCAAAGAAACAGGAGCTTTTTAGTTGTCTAATTGCTAAAATGTATTTCTAATTCATGTTTCCAAAGGATACAAATAAAAGACCATTTCCTAGAACAAAATCTAGGAAATTGTCAGGGTGCAGATTTAATTTTTATCTTCAAGGAATGTAGTTYGCAGGTTTTTATTTCTATGCCTCTGACATGAAAGAAGAATGTTTAAATGCTTCCTTGCGTAAAATGCTGTATACTTTGGAATAAAAAATAAAAGGCACTTCCTGGCTCTTCTAGGAAACCAGGGCTACCACTAGTTTATCACCATTCATAAAAGGATAACAGATGTGATCACTTTTCCCTCAGAGTTCTTAGCAAACTATTAGGAGAACTTACCTCTTCCAGAATTGAGTGTAGGGCAACGTGCCCAAGCTGGTTTACTTTCAATTTATGTTTCTCTCTTAGCACAGCAGTACCAATCTAACTGGATAGCTCCACGTATTTTGCATTTTCAAGCATTTTCCTCARTGCCCTTTCTGTACACTATTAACCTCTGCTGTATGAAATCTGTATTTTTCAGATTAAAAAAAATTATCTTCTGCACTATGCCTCTGCCTTCTTAAGCATCTTCTTAATGTAAACCATTCAGAAGAATGAAGACATCTATAAGCTTTAATACTGTAATTTTTTTTGATCTATGAATTTAACACTTAGGAAACCCACATAAGAAACGTTTGTCTAATGGAATTCTACTCAACTGAGATTCAGGACCCAATCTTTAATCATTACTACAGTCTGCACCACCAGTGATGGTATGATTACTGCATTAAACAAAAGAGGAATTGGCCACAGACATTTTTATATTGAAAAGAAACTGCTTTCATCCATCATTCGTACAGTCAGACAAATGGCACCAAATGTTCTGTAAAGGCTAAACATATTAAATGTTCATCTCTAAAAATGATATACAGAAAGGTAAATCCTACGTGAAATCATGCAGTCTTTCCACATCATGGCTGATATCAACCATACTAAGCATTTAAATACTTTTCATGTTGGAGTGCATATTTCCCCTGCCATTACAGAAGCTCTGGTTTGTTACTGATTTCTGGTTTCAGTTACCATTCTCTGTTTTTATCAGTTCTTTGATAATGTGTAAGACCTTGTCATCTAGGAAAGAAAACAAACACAGTAATTAGAAAAGAGCAAGCTTAAAAATGGATTCCCATAACCCAAGAAAATCAGAAGACAAGTCTAGCTCTCAGCAACTTAAAATCTTAATGTTTTAGGCTATACCAGACACTAAAGCAAGACAAGTGATACCCATTTGCGACACAGAAGGGCAAACAGTATGTCCACAGTACATCATTAGAAAGTTTATAAAACTACTCAATGAGCTGGTTGTGGCCACTTCAGTATTTCACAAAAGAGACTGAGAAAGTGACGGGTTAACTACAGATACATTAGCATACAGGAACTCCCTTTCTTCCTCCCCACCTACAACATTCTTCTGAATATCCAGTGTTCRGAGTTTAAATTATGCTCCTCTATCCCCTACTTTGGGGGCCAACATGCAGTTCCCCATCATTACCCTAAATCGTGAGACAACTTGCATAACACTTAAAATTCATCCGCGCCTGAGGTTCATCACACACAATCTCACTTCTGTTTTGAGACGCATACCTCACCATTACTATGAGTACCTTGAAAGTTGTTATCAGGCATACCTTTAAAACAGCAGTTGTGCAGATCTTCATACGTCTGGGGTGAGTCACATAATATATATATGATTAGTAATGACTTTTTGGATGCCTCTCAAGATAATGGAATGATATTCATGTCACACTAACTCTATTGGGTGAGGATGCAGTGTACTAATACTTCCTCAGATTTGCCACAAGGTCCATTTAACAAATGGTAATATCAGCAATGCAGTAATAAAGTTACCTTCAAGTGACATTTTAGGATTTTCAAGCTTCTTCTTTAAAACAGACTCAATGAGAACTCTCAGCTGTTTGAAAATTACTGCTATCTTTACAGGAGCCTATAAAGACGACAAACATTTACATTACTCGGACATTTTATACCAAAGTATAGATTAAAGGATTACCTTACATATAAACAGAAGTTTGTAACAAGATTCCTGCAAACATGATGCATGTACATAATTTTAAGCATATGGATAGCGCAGTCGTGAAATGACTGGACTCACATTATGCTCTCTTATCTTTAAGCACCTGTTGTTTGTAGCATCACAGCCTAAAGAACAGCAGCTCAGAAGAGTAACTCAGAGTATGTTCCCACACATATCATGAGCAACCAGCATATGGTGGAACTATTAATTAACCAATATCCTATTTACTCTAATTGGCTTTTTCCAAGGTATAAAAGTACAAATTAATTTATACCTGAAATTAACTACCTACACATTTCCCCCTCAGGAGGTCTGCCTGGCCTCCTGAGAAAGCCATCACAAACCTCTCCTAAATCCCACTAGGAATTTGGAGATCTAAAGCTGAAGCCTTTTCCAGGAATCTTTCATTTTGTCCCTCCTTCCCTATTCCAGTCTTTATTTCATTTCTGTACTGCCTGTGGTACAATAAGTAGCTATTATGGAAAAAGCACAAAATGCAACATATTCTGCTTAGCATCTCAGTAGAAAAATAGAAATTCTGAAATACACTACAAGATGTAATCGGCCCAGCAACTGCACAACCTGTAGCCACCCAGGGACCACAAAAACCRTAAAAAAATCTCCAACAAACCCACAAGGGAGCTGCTTTTTAAAATTCCATATTAATGATAACCAGCGAATTCAATTAGATGGTTGCTTGCTTGCATCAGCGGAGTGCAAAAAACTAAAATGTTTTGTAGCTTATAGTCTTCCTTGAATGTAACACAGGGCCCACAGGAGCACAGAAAGTTGTAAGCAAGTAGATGGCAGACTAGCAGAAGCCAATGTTTGCCACGTAACAGAATATACAGAGGATTTTGGCATGTTAACTGTTTTAATTTTGTCTGAAAAAATACACTAAGAAAATGCACTCRGTTTTCCCATTCCCAAAAAAAACTTTTTCACCTGGAAAGAAAAAACCCCAAACAAAAAAACCCAAACACCGCAAACCCAAGCAAACAGGTATTTTCCATTTGGATTTTTTTCTTTCCCAAATAATTCTGGGCTATAAAGCAAAATAAATAGCATTTTAAAGATAAATATGTACTTACATAATTATAAGATTGTAGGAAAGGGTAATACAGAGTAGCACACTCATTTGCTTTCAGTACCAGCTCTATAAAATAAGGTTTAGTCTATATTCATTTCCAATACCTTTTCTGAAAGAACACAGACTTGCACCATGAAGAGAGAGGGAACTGRTTTGTTACAAGGTGTATACTACAAGCCTATTCTTTCGAGTGTGATTTGCTAAGTTTTCATTACATGTATACAAAATTTCCCATCATTTCCTTTAATTCTCTCCTTCCTTCTYTCCTCTTGTCTTCATCCCATGTACACAGTGTTCTGAATTAAGCTTGTACATCAACTGTGTAATACAAAAGCCCACGGAACCACAAAAGGTAGTTATCATTCCAACGCACCTGAAAATGGATCCAGCCATCAACTGTCAGGAGGCGCTCCCGATGCTGGACTTCTATATCCCCACCAAAAAGCAAAATGGGGAAGGGGGATATTAAAGTAGTCTCTCGCAAATACACCTTAGTGTACCTCACCTGCATATAACCAAACACAAGCATTAAAAACAACAAAAAGCCACAAACCACATAAAATCTGTAACAAATTTGATTGCTACTTTTAATAGCAAAAAGTACACTTTTTTTCCTTTTAAGATCCAATCAACACAAGTCATTGTACACAGAACAACCAATGGCAATTTGTCTGCCTTAGACCACATAAAATACATCACCTCTAAGTAATTTACAGGTTTATTGCTACCAGGAAATTAGCTAAAGCCACAATTTTCTTGTTAAAATTCAAACAGAAAGATAATGTTAGCCTAGTGCTGTTCAAAGAACAGACATCAAAATCAATATACCTACTGAAGTAAAAGGTAGGTAAAACTCTTCCATTATACACTCTTCTTAGCAGCAGCTGGTTTGTCAATCTATCCATATCCACATATGCACACGCATACATGCATAAACGTGGGCACATGTGTAGACACATACACATACTAGCTCAGCATATGCTACTTCTGGCTTTGGAGCCTCTCAGTGTCCTGGTTCCAGCCGGGACAGAGTTAACTCTCTTCCCTGTAGCTGGAGGGGGTGCTGTGTTTGGGGCTTGGTAATGAAAGGAATGTTGATGGCCCACCGATGCTTTTGTTGTTGCTGGGTGGTGCTTGCACCAGGACTTTTCAGCCTCCCATGCTCTGCCAGGTGCAGGGGGAGCTGGGGGAGAGCATGGCCGGGGCAGTTGACCCAGCTGGCCAATGGGGTATTCTATATGATGTGATGTCATGCTCAGTATAGCGGGGTCAGGGGGCGGTTCTAGGGGGTTTGTCTCACGCTGTTCGTGTGGAACACATGGGGGTGAGCAGTTGCATTGTGTAGCGCCTGTTTTGTATGTTCTGTTATCGTTGTTATTATCATTGTTATCATTGTTGTTATTACTGTTGTACTTTGTTTTATTTCCATTATTAAACTGTTTTTATCTCAACCTGCAGGTTTTACTTGGTGCGCCCTCCTGATTCTCCCCCCCCCGCTCCGGTAGGACCGGGTAAGCGAGCGGCTGCGTGGTGTTTAGTTGCTGGCTGGGATTAAACCACAACACACAGTTAAAGATGGAATGGGATGGGATGGAGTTGTAGTGGGAGGAAAGGAAACAAAAAGAGTGCATCTTCACACAGAAGTGCAGGCTTTGTTTGTTCCACTGTTCATGGAATAACTTACCTACCTTAGCCGCTGTCTTGCCCTTACAGTACAAGGTTCTTGGGGGCAAGAAATATTTTCAGCTGTCCAAAAAATACTATCACTTCATATGCATAAAAAAGTCTAATGTAATTTCCTGCTTCTCTACAGTAAAGTTGGCCATTAAGCAACCGCTGTCAAGGTTTTGTTGTACCAGAAGTGTAACTAAATATAAACACTTGAATTTAGCAAATACCTGACGAAGTTTTCAGTTGTAAGGGGGAAGAAAGTGACAGGAAAAAAAATGCAGTTCACTCCAGGAGTTCAGCAGTCAATTACAGAACTGGCTATTTCATTTTAAGTTATTACTGGGGATATGCGAGGCCTGTACCAAGTTTCAAAACCTTAGAGTCTGCTTAGAACAGTAAAAAAGACAAAGCACACTTTGAAGTGTTACTACTACATATTACTGCTTAAAGTGTTCATATTAAAATCAACAGCACTGTATTAAAAAAGTCAGTGATACTATTAAGTTAAATGACACACAGAAAGGTACTTTCATTTATAGCTACCAGTTTCACCACAAACAGATTTGTTCAGCCTTAACTTCTAGTTCTTCAGCACTCAGTTGACTCATTTTTATGGACTTTAGGATCATTACAGAAGACTTAATCTGAACAATACATTCAGATATACTTACACTGGTGTATGTTATTTAATATTAGAGGCATAACTCCACCTTTACACAAACTATTCACTATTTTCACTGTCCTGGTTTTGGCTGGGATAGAATTAATTTTCTTTCTAGTAGTTGGTATAGTGCTATGTTTTGGATTTAGTATAAGAATGTTGATAACACACTGATGTTTTTAATTGTTGCTAGGTAATCTACTACTCAAGGACTTTTCAGCTTCCCAGGCTCTGCCAGATGCACAAGAGGCTGGGAGGGAGCATAGCCAGGACAGCTAGCCCAGCTGGCCAATGGGGTATTCCATACCATGGACGTCATGCTCAGCATATAAGGCTGGGGGAAGAAGAAAGGAGGGGTTGTTCGGAGTGATGGCGTTTTTGTCTTCCCAAGTAACCGTTATGCATGATGGAGCCCTGCTTTCCTGGGGATGGCTGAACACCTGCCTGCCCATGGGARGTAGTGAATGAATTCCTTGTTTTGCTTTGCTTGCATGCGCRGCTTTTGCTTTCCCTATTAAACTGTCTTTATCTCAACCCAYGAGTTTTCTCACTTTTACCCTTCCGATTCTCTCCCCCATCCCACCAGGGRRGAGTGAGYGAGCAGCTGTGTGGGGCTTAGTTACAGGCTGGGGTTAAACCACAACATTCACTTACCTTCTCCTGGTAAAGGAGCCATCCGTATGTCTGTAAGTCTCGATTTACAGAGGAGGGATGCACTTGCGCTTTACCCTGAGCAGTTTCTACCATGCAAGCCAGCTTCTCTGTAATATCCACAGACTTCGTATATATTATTTTCCCTATGTTGTCATACAGCCCTGCAGTCAACACAGCTTTAAGAGCAGCTATTTCATGGAGAGAAAGGGATTGTGTGGCTCCATTTCCATCCCATCCACATTGCGTTGTAGGTGCTGTGAACCCTGCTGCTCTGACCACCCTTATGAGTTCTTGCTTCACATCCTGAAATTAGTAAGGTATTAGTAAAACTCTGAATCTAAAAAGGTACATACTCCACTGCATCAGCAGGCAATGACACTCCATCCCAAATATTAATGCTCTCCAGAGGAAAAATCTCTTACTAGAAAAACATTGTATTTTCTGCAACCACGGTGGAATACTGGCTGTTTCTATGAGAAAAACATTATCTGGAATATAGGATTAGATAAATGGTACTACATATACACTGCAAATACTAAATCTCTCATGTAGTTAAAATACATTTGCATCAAAGATCCACTTCTGCTTAGGAGAGCTCAGTCACCCAAACTTTAATAGGAAAGACCAACTAAAACATTTTCTCACCAAAAATAAAAGGCCATTTACACAAGTTTGTGGATCGTCTTTCAAACTAACCGTTAACAGACCTGTTCTTTGATATCAAGAATAACACAGTCTAAGTATTTTAATTCATAAGTTTTGATTCTCTGGTAGAAGTAAGGACTAGCTTCTCCAACAGCAGTGACTGCAAAGATGTATACCAACAAAGTGTGCATATCAAAACTCAAATGCAGACACAGCTACCTTGACTGAGGTTGTGCATTTCATCAGTACCTAGCATTCCACTTGTTTCTGTCTTGTCTAAATAGTAACTGTGATGTATCACCTCTTTGAAAGGGCATGACATTTTCAGAGGGAAATTTTAACAAATAAAACTTTTGAGTGCAGAGCATAATTATTTGGTTTACCTCCAGAGTTAACAGTGAAGTCCTATTAAGGAAATTTCTTCTGCAATAAGTCATTTCAGCACGATACCCCCCTTCTTGTCGAGCCCTTTTCCACCTAAGGAAAAAATCCTGTTTTATTACAGCAAAAAGAATCACATCAAGAGTATAACCATATGAAAKTGGTAGTAAGTTAAAAGGCAATACTGTGTTTTGGTCAGCATTCTCCACTCAAAACTAGAAATAAGTGGCATTAATGAAGAAGAATGCTGCTGGTCTAAGAGCACTCCAGAGAACATGCCTGGTAACATAAATTTGACAGACACTAACAAATTTTCCCTCAAAAATGACACACTTCTGTCTTGACAGTTGAAACAAAATTCAGGTGTGGTTTTTGAGACTTAGTGATAATACCCTAAAATGAAAAAAAATATATGTAGTTTTATAATATATACATTTGTACTTTCTCAAATACAAAATATTCAGGTCAGCATACCACAGACAGCAAACAGAATACTTTAAACACTAGGATAAACAGACACAGTACACCTCTGTACATGTGCAAGCATAGTYGAAAGGAGTTAAAGGATAAGGTACTAAAGCAAGCTATCCTTTTGTATTACAGTATTTGGCAATCTATTGTTATTCTGAGGATAAAAACTTCAGGTGCAAGCAATTAAAGAGACAATACTTATTAAGGATTCTTTACAGAACTACATTGCTTAAGTGTTATCTGCTGTAATCTGCATCTAGCTATAAGCACAGGAGAATCATCATTTACCCCAGATAAGCGTTGTAGATTGTTATATGGTCTGAAACTGCCATTGCTAGAGACGATTTTGCAAGATCTGCTTCATCTTTTCGACCAATTGGTGTAGTAAATGGGGATTTTTCTGTCATAACAGCAGCCAGAGTTGCCTGCAATTAGTAAAGTACACACCATTGAAGTGTATTTTATTATAAGCTTACAGGTTTACAATACAAATAGCTTTAAATTTTCTTTTACAGTAATATTTAGTAATACTCTATTTTATCTTCTATTAAGTCTCAAGGAAAACTTATCGCTGTAAAAATTTCCTACATAGAATTCAGAAGTTCCTTATGAGTAAAGACATTGCTTACATAATGCCTTATATACACTGATAAAAAAATATTAAATCTGAAAACCCACATCAAATGGTTTGTCAAATGACATAGCAATACCCAATACAATACAGTGAAGGTCAGATTAAGCAACTGCTTTAGATTATACCACATTAACAGGAGCTATTAAGAGAACAAAGAATTTTAACTTTCWGTTTTCAGCAACTAACATACCCATGCTTCCTCCTAATTTGCAGTAAATTAAATGGATTAGGTGAAAGTGTAAACTATGCCCCAGTCTTCATATAACAAGTTATCACATTAACTAATTTAGAGTAACTTTATATCAGCATGTTCTTGGCCCACAAACTGTGGGGTAATCCAGATTGGTCTAACCCACATATAAGAGAGCTTTTTCTGTAAGTGTCATACTCCCTGGGATCGTAACAGAACTGGAGACCAAGTCTGACTATCCCCTTGTGAACAGTACCTAGGAGTTTAGAATCACAGAATCATTTAGGCTGGAAGAGACCTTTAAGATTGAGTCCAACCGTAAAGAACACTTAGATTGTTCCACTCCATGATATCCAGGTGCCCTCACCTTAAAATAAACATTTTAACTTCTTGCATCATCCTTTCAAAATACCATTTGCAAGAAATCAGATTAATTGTGAAGAGTTAACCATTTCTAAACTTTTTTTAAATTTAGATATAATTTTTTTTTTTTTTTTTTTTTTTTTACTCACCACAGGGTCCAAGCAGCCAAATATAGCACCAAATATAAGCATTTTGCCAATCTTTACATTGACAGGAAGGGCTGCAAGGTGCTGGCCCAATGGAGTCAGCTTGGGCTCATTTAACAGACAAGCCCCAATCTTCCTCAACAGATTCATTGCATTACCAATTACTTGCTGCTGTGGCGGGTCTAATGCTCTGGAAAGAAAATCTTCAGGAGAGCCAAGATTGCATTTCTGTGGAGTAAATGGGCACATATTTCAATATTAAAATGTATTGTAACAAACTTTTATAGTAGTTACAAAGGAAAATGGAAAGCTGTTCTTGCAAACAAAAGCCCACATTCCCTCCCCTCTAAACCAGCCTCTTGGTTCCCAGAACATGCCCCACATTAGGTTAACAAAACTTTATTGTTTGGAAGGACTTTGTATGGCATGACCACTGATCAGAGAAGCATGTTACCAATGGTCACAGATGAGCAGGAGACTCTCAAACCTGAGGACATGCAGTTCAACCTGGCACTAATTTGCCAGGCTGCTAGTTTTCCCATGCATATCCTACTCACTCAGRATGGGGAGAGAGGGAATGGAATTGCTTCCTTAAGCAGAAATCAGTGTGAAGGCTATTTAACTAAGTTTGAATTGTCACTCTGAGGTAAACTGCAATAGTATAGTATGCTTTCCTCACTCAGCAGCATGCTCTGGATTTTCCAACACACAGGTACTGGGTTCCCCCCTGCCCTGGTGGGAGAAACCCCACTAACTACACTGGATTAGGGCTGTCCTAGCAAACCTTTTTAGCTAACAAGGTCAGTAATCAAAAAACCAAAACCACACAATAGTATGAAGGTGTAATTCCTCCTAAGGCACATGTAAWGTTTTTAGCTAGCAAGGTCAGTAATTCTAAAACCAAAACCATACCATAATATGAAGGCATAATTCCTCCAAAGGCACACGCAGTATTTCTGGAACAGAATATTCCATGAAACTTTCAAACCTGCAACATCATAAAAACATAGAATCACAGATATTCAATTTGATCTTTGAATTCAACTTATAAACTCAGGTTTCACATGCTCATTCTTTGCAGATGTTCTGTTGAGGGGCAAGGGGTTGGAGTGGCATGTGTTTTAATGCATGGGTGAACTGTTCATCCTTGGAAGTGGTAGCTTGGAAAGCAAGAGTTTTAGTGAAAGAGGGTAACGCGTTAAGACCCTGATTTTCAAAACAAGTTCTTAAAATGCATAGCTCTCAAACTGAAAGTCTTGCATGTCACTAAAAAGCACATTTCATTGGTTATTTCAAAATACTTTTACCTTAACTGTTTCTCAGCTGAAAGTTGCTTCAGACTTTCAGACAAGCAGGAAAAACGTTATTCCACTGCAGTAACAGAAACTATCTCTACRGTGCTATATAATTTGGTATTTTCCTCATCTCTTATCCATAGAGATACCACTTCAGAAACCTACAGATTTGTCTAGAAAAAGTTCAAAATTCAGGAGGTAAGGTTTGTGTATATTTCATGCAGGGCAGTAGATGCTGTTAAAAACTGATCWTCTACAATTCCTTGGTGCTGCACTTTTCCTTTAATGATGAAATTTTTTTCAARACACTTACATTATAGAGATACTAAGAAAAAAATTAACTTTTTTAAAAATTGCGAAACAAAAAAACTATTATAATATTTTATTCTTATAGTTTAATCTTTCCGGTTTGCAGTAATTAAAGTGAATTTCAACAAGACTTCTTGCTTTCGCACAAAAAAAMCAGACAAAGATATTTATGGGATTTACAAAGTTTTGCTAAGTAAGTTTACAGTACCTGTCTCTTGTATACATTCGGAAGCAGAATCCATCCCTAACACGCCCAGCTCTTCCTTGTCGCTGCAGAGCACTAGCTTTACTAACAAAGGTCTCCTCCAGGGAACTCATCTGACTGCTTTCATGATACCTTAAAAAATGTAAAGCAAGTACCTATTCAGATTTCAGARTTAAAATTTTGATGTATACTTAATTTAAATACCAGCATATTAATAATATACCTAAATAGTATTTATTTTAAAATATTATCTTTAGTTTTGAAAACTAAGCATACCTGGGGGAAACTGTACATCACAGAACCTTGCATACAACTCACTAATGAAAGTGTAAACATCGGAAAATAAAAGCTATTGTATTATATCATCTCCCCAGCAATTCAGAACTGGTCTAATACATTCTGTAGGGCTTTTCACATTTAAAATGGACAAAAAATAACTTCTAAAAACTGAGATAGTATATAGGTATTTTTAAACCAGTACTTCATCATGATTCTCCATATCTMTGAACAACTCCCCTTGTTGTCCTTCACACCATTTGAAAATACAGAGATTTACACCAAACTTGTACCTAAACTGCAAGCTGTTCAACAAGCTCAGCACACTTTTTTGTCAAGAGCTGTAGTTTAATAAGGATACTAGAAAATTCTTGCAGTACTAACCTCCAAATATTTAATCGTCAGTAATCACAGTATGACTGATGAAAATCAAACTCACCTATTTTCTTTTGTTCTCCCAGTATCGATTACAAAGACAACATCTGGTATTGTAATACCTGTCTCTGCTATATTGGTTGCCAAAACAATCTGAAAGGAAGTAACATAGCATAAATAAAATAATTATGGAATGCCTGCCTAACAGTTTTCATCCTTTTAATCAATGTTATAGAACAAGTTTGATTGAAGTTTTTTACCCAGAAATGTTTCCTTAAATAATCCGACAAAGCATTAAAAGCTACACAACTTGGAAAATGGTTTAGTTTTCCCCAATTACAGAGGAATCAAAAGTTAAGTGAGAATTTCGCATTCACTTTTTGTTTTCTAATCCATCAAAATTACTAGCTAGTACCTGTCAAAGTTAGTCAATTTTTATTTAGTTTGGCAGCGAGTAAAATACCATTTTCCTAGATAAAAGCTATAGGTACTGGTTAACAACAATTAAAATACAGGAAAGCAACAATTAAAGAAGCTCTTAGAAAAATATTAGGTTTAAAAATTTGTCTGATTACTGTCATTGTTTTCACAGCATGCTAGCTTCTATCTGTTACAGAGCACCAAATTAGAATAATTGTTTCTTTGCAGCGAGAAGATTCAAGGAACAACTGGTTGTTGTGTAATGCTGTATGATTTGATYTTAAAACAATTCAGAGTTGCACCCACAGAAAGCTTCTCCTTTCAGTGGTGAACTTTGCCTTTCTAAATATATCATACCTTTCTAATACCAAGAGGAGGTATTGTAAATGCAGCTGCTTGATCTTGAGTTGAAAGAACAGAATGCAAAGCTATTAACCTGTGCCTAGAACAAGAAATTACATTAATCACTATACACTCACCCTATTAAGATACAGTAAAAAAAAAAAAAAAAAGACCAGAACAATGACAACAGTTTGGAGAAATCAACTAGAATGGGCACTTGGAAGAGTAAAACTTTGTATGATTAGGTATGAAAGTCTGCTTCAGTCTTTTATTACAGTATTGAGAAAGGATAACACCATTAGTTCATAAGGCTGTTCTCCTGTTTGGTAATAATACTGGAAAAATACTACTACTGCAGAACTCTAGGTTAATTTACATCAATAGCGTAACAAAAGAGGGAACTAGGTGTCCATGACCCCAAGTTCTTTACATTGTGCTTCCAAGACAAGAACCATTATTGAAACTTTGCATAGAGCAATAAACACATGCAACTTTCAGCCTGAGTATAAAGGCCTTCAGAGATGAGACAATCAGAGATTTATACTTTCCTTCTCTTCTAGACCTTGACATCTATGAATCTCTAGAATTTGACTGCAAATGTTCTTTTTATGCCATTGTGTTGCTAACTTTTAGTTACCCACAAAATAAATTTCAAAACTATCTGTCACTACAATCCTATGCCATTTCTCTTGGTACATTACTGTCTCTGGATCTCTTCTCAGGAAGTAGTCACTTCCATGTAAACAGTAAGCCACAGAAAGCTATATACCAGATACGGCAGCTTCCATACCCTAAGAAGGGGAAAAGAAGTAGTCAAGTGCTTTGTGATTAGGTTTGTTGAAAAACAAAATCAAAAGAARAAGTCATTACTGAACCATTCCTAAGCACCTGTCATTTTTGCTTGTATCATTTTTAGATAATAAAAGTACATTTGTAGCACAAAGAGCTCAGAGGTTTAATTCAGTTTCCCTTTTCAAGAATAGCAGACCTTAAAACCCAAGAAACATATTCATAAAGTTAAACTATTAACTTTATAGAAAATATCTGCATTACCTGTCACGCAAGTTAAATCTTCTGTCAGTTGAAATGAGATCATACAGCTGTTGGATATGGGCAAGGCCTGGTAAAAAGATCAGCACAGCACCCTCAAGGTTCTTGAATTGAGGACTTCTATCTGGAAAGTTACAGTACAGGAACAAAGGTAAAAATACCATGTATTTGCAGACAGCTTCACTTAAGAACAGGAACTAATTCTGGGCCTTACAGTAAACGCTTTTTAGGATGTTTCATATAAGAATGAAGTTAAGTGCTYCATTATCAGTAGAAAGCACTGGAAAATAAGTCCAAAGGACAGCCCCAAGTATGTAAACTTCTTAAGAAGTAGACTGTACCTAAGTATGCAAGCAACTCCAAAATAAGTTCAAGGTTGATCTTGTAAGGGTTCATATAGAAGATAGCCTGCTGTGTACGACTGCTATACTTTGCATAGTAAGGAGCCAAATTGATACCAGATCCAGACTGGATTGGGACATACTCCTAAAAAGAAGAGGAGAAAAAAAAAATCATATTCTCAGTGTTTTAGAAGAAGGTAAGAGAGCAGGTCAATTTGTCATTCACTTAATATAGGTTTCTTAAAACAGAGATTGAGATAAGACACATTTAACTGACTAACTTCCCACCAAAATCAGTGTAAGTTAGATTAAATGACAGCCACCTACATAACCTGCATATAGGTATCTACTACTGTTAAATGACATCCTAGATTAAAAAAAAAAAAAGTGAAAATTAAAGTCTGTGCAAGCAGTGTTTTACTATACKATATATATAAAAAACTATACAGTGTTTTACAAATGAAAACAGCTCCCAGGTCCATATCTGGCATCCAATTGGTATCAGTTCAAAATGGGTAACAGGGTGGCTACTCTTCTTTCAAAACTCCTATTTTGGGGTGTAAGAAACCGGTCTCCCCTTTCTTCCATCCCTCACCTCACCCTTCTCAATTAGTGGTTGCAGTGAAAGTTGAGACTGTATTCGGGGGCAACTCCCACAGTGTTCTGGAGCAGGAGGAAAGGGGGAGGAAGGGAGAATTTGCAGAAGATACAGACATTTAAGTTGTTTATAAACATCTTACAGATACATACTTAGCATAAGGCTTCTATGTTAAGTGGCACTATTGTAAATTATTTCATTGTCAATCAATGCACTTAAAGAAGGTTGCCACCACATATCCTTCTGTACTGAATGCTCAACAGAAATAAACCACAAAGATGGAGGAGCACTCAGGAGAGCACTTAGGATTCAACTAGAGATGCTGTTGTGATGTATGGGGTAACTAGCACTCTAGGAAACAAAAAAAAAAATCAGCAGAGCACAAGAGCGTATTTTTCAACATATGCATCAGTGTTTGATCACACCAAGCTAAATGGTCCTGCAGAGATTCTGAGRGAGCAAGTCAGAGCAGACAGGTATGTACCCAAAACATATGCAGTCTACAGGAACAGCCTAAGTCGCCTAAAGTCAGATGGCACTCAGATACTCTTCCCTTCAAGAATTTTGATCCAAAAGCACATACAGCTGTCACTGCAGAGTACCTACAAGATTAACCACAGCCTGTTAAACCAAAAAGCTCTACACAATCTCATGTAAATCATCTCATTTGGCRCGCTAAGTTGGAGGATCTTGGGAGTTTTTCAGCTAAGAAGGATATGGCCTTGCCTATTTTGTTCTTAGGTTCACTACTTAGGAGAATTCTTTTGGGAGAAAAAACTTAAATATTTTCCCCTGCTGCTGCTTATAGATCTAGAGCTGGGAATCTCTACAAGAGAACTCAATGTCAAATATAGCAAAATCAAGGCAGCTATAGAGGAGTTGAAGAGATAAGCATAAGGGTGCAGCATTAATATTTGGTTTCCACTGTAGGAGTGCCATTGTGTCTCTTATCAACTGAAAGAATATTTGATATTATACAATCCAATCACATGTAATAAGAACTAAAATGATAAAATAATTTAAAAATAATCAACATTTCCAAGCTAAAACTAGAAATGTCTATTTTACCTGATACCTTGTAGTGCCTCCTCCTTTGTTAGTAACATTTATTGTCACTTCTTCCTCCTCCTCCAAGAACTTCTGACAATATTCTGAGTCCTTCTCCAGAACATAGCCAGTTGCTTCAATTACATCTTCAACATGGAAAATCTTTAGTGAAAATTCAYAGAAGAAATACAAGGCATGTCAAAAACTAAGCAGCACCTTTTTCGTTTTCTAAAGCTTACATACAAAGCTGACCAGGGCATGCCCTTCTCTTTTAATGTTGTAATAAACCTTACGAATTTCAACTTAATCTTTCTTACCATTTTTGAAAATCTAAACTTAGAGCTGCTACAAGTTTGTTAATGGGCCTCTCCACATGATCAYTAACATTACCTTTACCGTAGCCTATATAACAGGCATGAGAAACATACATAAGAGCGTAATGACAAAGTTGCATTGGGGGTGGGAGGAATTCTTTATGCTTTCCTTTCTACCTAGGTTGAATGGACAAAAATTAAAGTGTCACTGATGGACTGATTTTAATCAATAATAAAACCATCAGAAAAAAATAGTACAACCTTGTACTTCAAAGCACTGAAGGTATTCTATATTTTCAAAAAGGAAAAAGGTTAYAAGTCCTTGAAAAACATGTTTAAGAGACTTTTTTCTTACCAAAAATACGTATTTCCTACAGACACTAACCAGGTGTCCTGGGTTCAGCTGGGATAGAGTTAATCTTCTTCCTAGTAGCTGGTATAGTGCTGTGTTTTAGATTTAGTATGAGAATAGTGTTGATAACACACTGATGTTTTAGTTGTTGCTAAGTAGTGTTTACACTAGTCAAGGATTTTTCAGCTTCCCATGCTCTGCCAGGTGCATAAGAAGCTGGGAGGGAGTATAGCCAGGACAGCTGACCCAACTGACCAAAGGGATATTCCATACCATATGACGTCATGCTCAGCATATAAAGCTGGGGGAAGAAGGAAGGGGGGCATGTTCGGAGTGATGGCATTTGTCTTCCCAAGTAACCGTTACACCTGATGGAGCCCTACTTTCCGGGAGATGGCTGAACACCTGCCTGCCCATGGGAAACAGTGAATGAATTCCTTGTTTTGCTTCGCTTGCGTACGCGGCTTTTCCTTTACCTGTTAAACTGTCTTTACCTCAACCCACGAGTTTTCTCACTTTTACCCTTCCGATTCTCTCCCCCATCCCACCGTGGGGGAGTTAGAGAGTGGCTGTGTGGGGCTTAGTTGCAGGCTAGGGTTAAGCCACAACACCAGGCAAATACTATACACATGCATACAAAGTGTCTTGCATAATCAAAGAAACATTTACTTACCTCAACAGGGTAACTCCTTCCTGAGATCCTTAAAATGGGACAGTGTGAGAAATAGCTGGAAAACTTCTCACTGTCTACAGTAGCACTCATCAAAATTAGATGCAGGTCTGAACGTTTATGCAAGATCTCCTTCAGAATAACTAGCAAGAAATCAGACTGGACACTTCTTTCATGTACCTAGAATTAGAAAAACATTATAGTAAGGCTTTAGTACAAGTTAAGACCCAGAATAACTATATTTTCTGCAGAATAGTAAGAGCTGATAACCTCATCTACAATAACATGAGATATACTTGAAAGAAGACCATCTTCTTGAAGTTTCCGAAGCAGGACACCTGTTGTACAGTACAGTAGTCTGGTGGCTTCTCCTGTTCTTGATTCCATACGAATTTGATATCCACACAGGGAATTCTTTAAAAAAGATATTAAAAATATAGGAATAACTTAAAATAGCATACAAGCTAGAGATATTCAAAACGAAGTGAAATTTAAGCACTGTTAGATTCAGACACTGCACAAGTTGCTAATTAAATAGCATGGTGAATGACTACCACATTGTTTTTTCATACGCGCACTTTCCTTTGTTACAACAAAAGGGAAAATACACTGAAATCCACAACTAAGTTTCTCCAGAATAGCAAAGAGCTGGTAAACTCAGTGTTCTTTTCAGGGTTCTTCGCAGTCCTCAAACAAAAATGTTTTTGCACAAATAGACTACTGTAAAACATACAGGACCTTGGTTTTCTTCAAATAACAAAATAATTTATATTGGAAGGGGGGCCTCTCTCAAGGCCAGACTGGATTGCTCAGAGCCTTATTCAGGGGAGTTTTCTCCATCTCTAATGATGGAGATGCCACAGTCTCTGGGCAATCTGCTCCAATGTTTGACCATCCCCATTATGAAACACTCTTGCTCTTAACCACCCTCTAAAGGTTTCAGAAATCATATATGGATTCGCAGAGGTTCACAAGTGACAACTGGGAAAGAAATAGTTGACATAGCAAGAAGCCCTTTTCAAGAGAAAATAACACCTAATTATTTGGTTTTGTAAGAAATAATCTTTTCACTTTATACCAACAACCCAGCCCCCTGTATTTGATCAAAACTAGAAAAAGGAATTCAGACACATCTTACTTTTCCTCCTGGTCCTGATTCGCAGCCTAGCTCTTCACAAACCCTGGTTGCCAAACTCACTGCTGAGATTCTTCGGGGTTGAGTGCAAACAATATTACATTTATTTGATCCTTCACCTAGCAACAAGTCTTCTAACAAGAAATGGGGCACCTGGGTACTCTTCCCACTGCCTGTTTCACCAGCCACAACAACTACTCGATGTTTTTTAAGAGTTTCTACAATTGAGTATCTGTGCTTAAACACAGGTAAATTCTGTCTCTCTTTCAGAAGCCTCTGGTATCTGGAGGAACTTTGCAGCTTTTTGAACAAAATCCTTGAGGGTTCCAAATTATCTGTGCCTGGAGTCTCAGG
The DNA here is from genome assembly GCA_030449065.1 of Oceanodroma leucorhoa. NCBI lineage: Eukaryota > Metazoa > Chordata > Aves > Procellariiformes > Oceanodroma > Oceanodroma leucorhoa. The sequence goes on from JASVER010000093.1 coordinate 3,520,565, forward strand.
GGAGAGACTGCTGAAGTCCTCATCAGAAACTAAGTTCTCCCAGGAATCTTCAGGACCCTCAGGTACTTTTGGTTGATTTTCAGATTGTAGCTGTTGTTGTTGTTTGAGTTTGTTTAATAATCTAGCAATAAAGTTATCACGAGGTTTGTTGGTTTCTGTCTTGTTTTCTTCTTCCTTTTTCTTTTCAATATTGCTCCATTCTAGCCAGACATCTCGGTAGGTAGGAGGCAGTAACTGATGAACTGACTTCAGGTGGAAAAAGCAGAAAAAAATTACTTTATGTACTACTTGGTAGTATCACTAAAATTTTATGTGTAAATGAACTTTAGTGGCAAAAGATATGACAACACATAAAATAGGGAGCTATATCTAAATACAGAAACTATGAAAATAGTAATATAAACATCAACAATACACTTYGTTTTCAACTGGCTTGCATTCTTTACAACATTGCAAGAACAGTTGTACTATCAAAAAATTTTCTCCCTGTATGCTGCAGCACATATGCATGACTGTAGATAAAAGCAAATGAACACAATACAAGCAAAGAATTTTATGGGAAACACTTCATTAAACTGTTTTTAGAATGTAACTACAGATATTATAACAAACAAGTGTAGAGGCAGGTTCCAGGCTAAGAACAGTAATACTGGTGAAAATCTTACTTGTCCTTTGGTTAAATGATAGAGTGCCAAAGTAGCAGCTAGATGTTGTGCTTGCATACTRTCTTCTGTTACAATTGTAGGACACATTGCCATTACATCATCTGACGATTTGGTAATCCTGACCCTTAAAGACAAATTCATACAGGCATTCCTCTTAGTTTTTGTTACCTATATAAATAGCACACCTGTTAATGTTTTTGTTTAAAACATAAGAGTGAAATTCAAATAGAGAAAGAGAAACTAAGCTAAATAAACTTAATGTTACTTAATATTTTGTAAACAGAAACAGCTGATAAAGTTTGACCGAATAGCAGAAATCTTCCAGCAGCAGATTCCAGCAGTGAATTTGTGGTTTGTTTGGTTTTTTTTCCCCACTCAAATGTCTTTATTTTCTTCAAAGCAGAAGCATTTGTACACATACAGATCACCATTAAGGTTAGTTGCTTTGGAAGAAGGACCAAACATTTGTTTGTGTGCTTGTAACTACTGAGCATAGATTGAGATGACAGTTCATGATCTACTGAGATGCAAACATCTGTTTAACAGATATATGCCAGTCAGACCAGCAGTCAAATTTCTCATATTCTTAGGGGGACAGTATATTAGTAGCTTTTAACTTGAGCAAGAAGACAGGTTCTTTTACTGGGTTCCTTCAAGAAGCATTACTCATTTGTAATGCCATGCCTACTTTATTTGTACATGATAATATTCTACTTTATACCACTGTATTAAAGACTTGTCTTCAAAAAGAAATTTAAGAATCACTGATACTGCACTGTTTTGGTTACAAACCTGTGTTAGCTTTCATACAAATTTCTAACTTCCACTTTATTTTAAACAATCCCCAAAGGGTTTTTGGTATTCATATGCTTAAAACTATGATATATTATTTTGAATGAGAATACCAGAAATTAATTGTCCAAATTTATCTCACAGGTTCACTTCAGAACCTTTCATTCAGCAGTACAGAATAAAAAACTAATCCCTTCTTTACAGGATCATTCACTAGAATCTTATTTTTGCGACAGTGTCCATCTAAGCATTACTTTTGCAGAGCTATCCAGAGTGAAATAACCTCCCTGGTGGACTAAAAAAAGAGAGTTTGGGTTACATGCAGTATATTCATACAAATCTGGATCGACGTGACAAGACAGAATTAGCYAGCATTTTTATTTTTGAATGAAGCAAAAGGAAAATGTAAAGTTTATAGGAAATACATACCTACATTTCCAATATTTTCCAACTGGAACCTTTTCAAAAGCAGGATTTGGGCTCTTGGGAAAATTCTTCCTGCACCAGTCAATCAAAAATTGTTTTGGAGATTTACCAGTCCAGCTTCGAGCACTATAATCAAAATTTCTTACATCTAGCGGTTCTTTCTTTTTCACTACAAGAGCAGAAAGACACATYTTAAGTCTCCTAAAATTTATTTTACACTCTTTTGATAGCCAAAAATGTTTTTGCCTTTTCTTCAAATGTGTCTTTACTAGAAAGCAGTATTTTCTGAAATATTTTGCAGAAATACTGCTACTGATATATGACAGAAATTCCTGCTTTTCCCACAAAAGTATCTAGCATGAAATTAATTACAATATTTTGTTTGCCATCTTTGATCACCCAATAATTTAATAACTTTCACTAAATTTTGGTTATTAGAAAATAATGTAACAGTTTGAAAGTTTACAATGAAAATAGTTTAAAAGATGAGAGGGTGACAGTAAGTAGCCCTACAATTAAAAAAGATTTTAGACATGACAGTATGGCAAAAACAGCTTTCAACGTCACCTGCTAAAACAAATACAGATCCTTTAAAGTCAGCTTGGTCAGTGAGGTAGTCCACCTGCCTTTCCCATAATCAGACCTTGATGACTCAGCACTGAAATGCAATACAACCTAGAAAAACAAGAACTAGTACTGGAAATTTGTGGTACACTTCAAGCTTGTACTGAACCATTGCCAACGCACCTCTCTCTTCCTTTGCAGCACCATCGGGTTTTTCAAGCAAGCTCAAATTCAAAGTGGTTTCTTGAGGCGGAGGTGGGGGAGTTTTTTTCTTTTCATTTTGTTGTTGGTTTGAAATCTTTATAGCTGGATTAAATACTGGATGTTCTTCAAGTATTGCCATTTCTGTCAGAGAGAATACAACTTACATCCACAAACTGCTAAGCATTTATTCTTTAAAAAGAAAAGATCAATACACCCAAAAACAGAAGGAGTGAAATGTTACTGATTTTTTAGAATTTGACCCACATGGAAAGGATAGATTCAGGAAAGCCTGCAATTCATACAGTGGCATAAAAGATGATGAAATTGATTCAGTCTCAGAGACTTACTTGCCTAACAAATATGCAGGCCACAAAATAAAAACACAGGTAATTTACATAGCTCTACCTTGCTGAATTCTTCTTATTTTCTCCTGTGCTACCTTCTGGCCTTGCTTGTCTTTGTCTTGCTTGGAGATGCTTGCTTGTTCTTTTGCTTCTGAAAGCTTGGCAGCCATATGTACATACCTCTCATTCTATTTCAAATAGAATTATTAATTACAAGTTGAATACTGTATGCTTGTCACTTTTAATGAACTTAAAGAAATGGGGGATTTTTGTCCTTTATGCCAAGCTTACAYAAAGGATGAACAATTAGATTTTATGTAACTAACAGCCAAGACTTCTCAGAATTTGACAGTCACTTTCCTAATCTGAGATGCATTTCAAGAATTTTTCCTTTCCAGCACAATGCATTCAGTATTTTGAGCCAGTACAAAAAAATAGGAAAGGAAAAGCAACTTAGGAAAGGAGAAGTTTCAACACATTTCCCCTTCAGTAGCCTGCAAATGTAAAAATAGGTAATGTAAAAAAAGTATTCAATCCCCAATTTTTAACAAATAGATCCACCACTTGCAGATGTACCAGACATATCAGCTTTTGAAAGACTTCCATGAAGTGTTATTCTATCTTACTGGGTCAAACTTTTCTTCATATGTCTCTTTCACAGACTCGTTCTTCTCTTCATCACTCTGTTGCTCGGCATATCGCAAAATCCATTCCTTCATACTCACTTCTTTCTCTTTCCCCACATTCATCTCCTAGAAAGAGCAATGAAAATTAGAAGTAATGATAACAGTAAGTGAAAACACCAGTTCTTTTCTCTGTCAATATTTAGGAACTATTGCTTAAAACTTTACATATAAATTAAGTTATATGACATAAATAATACAAAAAAACATGGAGCAAACTTCTCCAACCAGGCTAAACATCTAAYAATATACTTCCCTAGATCTTAACACTTGAGAGATTATAACTGCTATAAGAAAAAAAAACACTCTTGCAAGAAATCTTTTTGATTCCTAGGTTTAAGATTCAATAACCACAGAAATCAAAACACTGCAAGTTCACAGGCAAACATAAACCCAYGCAAGTCCATAAAGAGTGCCATCTGTAAATAAACAGAATTAACCCATTCCATGAGAAGATTAAGCCATGCTTTACTACAAAAATGAACTATGAAGAGACTTCTAGACTTCAAATGAAAAAACGTTACCTTCAAATTCCACTGAAGTTAAAATAATGTGGGTGACAATTATTAATAAATACTGTATTTTCAGAAGTTTTTCACACCAGTGTTGGAAGTCAATGCAAATCCTGTATTTTAGAAAACTTAATCCTCTCTTACCCCCCCAGTAAATACTAATGAATTTAAGATTACCTTAGTTTCAGGGCCATTTTCTTTCTTTTTGTTATCTACTGAGCGAGGTGGAGGTTCACATTGTGACACAGGAGAACAAAATTTTGCTCTAGGTTTCTGTTGCTGTTCTTCAAACTGCTGGCTAAAACCTTCAGGCAAGGCATCTGCAAAATAAAAAACCCATGTCACAGAGTATGTCAATAAGGATTACTGAAAATCTTTTCAACTATGTTGGGAGCCAACTAGAAGAACATAAAGCAAAAACAGCATGCCTGAAAAAATTAGGCTTTAGCATTTAGATAAGCCAGCATTTGCTTACTGGATTCTGTAAAACTCTAGTAGTAGGAACAAGAGGTCTACAAGACTTCATACACTAAAAAAATACCCCGGAACCAGTCAGCAGCACATGTAGGAAAGATTACTGTGATGACTACCAGTTTTAGTGAAGCAATACATTTAATTACTACTATGAAACATTCCTATGGCAAAGTAGTTCCTATTACTCTTCTGTTAAAAACCATAGTCAATTCTCTGTCACCATACTCACCATCAGGAAGGTTTAAACAAAGCCAATCAAGTGCAGAGTGAAGATCACCACCACATAAAAGCGTATTTTTCATTGCTTCTTCAATGTGCTCAGTCTTAAAAGAGAATCTTTGTAAAGCCATGTAGACATCCTATAAATAAAAATGTCAGAAAATATTAGGATTTAATCTAGCAATCTAATATAGGCTTGTAAACTCCTATTTCCCACATATCAGATAACTGGCATTAAATGGAGTTAAACAGCATAAATTAATATATCAGAAGGCTGAGTAGAAAATCCTGGTTTGCATACAAAGCTTATAATATTTTTATTGTAAATATGTATKCATATGTATAACTAAATCTACATTCCAGCCTTTGTAGTTAGAAAGACAAACATACAATTTTCAGCTATACGGAATGAAAAATGTAGGAAATATAAAATGTTCAGATTAAGTTTTATTCCTCTATCCTGTCTGAAGATTTTAGTTACTAAATGCATAAAGACGTATCTTTCCTAGTAACCATACTTGTCAATTCCACTAATTAATCATTAATGTAATTACTGGAAAGCACGCTACACTGGCTTGTACTGCATGCAGAAGTGTAGTATGACACATAAGAACGACAAAAAAGAAACTGTTCATTCCAAATAAACAATGGTTGGAGAACAACACTTCAAACTCTACCTGTAGTTTCTTAGCAGTAAGTCTTCTGGAAATCATTCCTTTGTCATCATTTTGTTTTTTATGGTCATTGATTACATCAATAATCCTTTTCTCCAAATTACCATTTATCATTACCTGCACAGAGAAAATTAGTTGATATAAAGCAAAACATTACAAATTTTTATGACATATCAATGCTCTTCATGGCTAAGGAAACAAGAATACAGAAACATCTCTGCCATTCAAATCCCAACTTTTCCAGCTTTCCGTAAGTGCAGTAAACATTTCTTACGAAAGGGACTCTTTCTTTTTACTTTTGCAAGTTATACATTTTTACTTGAAATAGAAGAGTTCATTCCTTATTACAGTGAAGCCCCATTTACACCTTCAAGGAAATTTAGTATGTCAAAGAAAATACTATAAGGAAATAAAAAAAAAAWTTCTACTGGAAAGAACAAGGCCTTTCTCCTCTGCTCCCAAGAACTGGTGTGAAAGAATTTAACCATCAAGATACAATCTGTGACACTCTCCTTCCTATCTGGCTTAAAAAAAAATTTAGTAAAATAATAATTTTAGTATTTTAGACACTTTTAAAACATGAACGAAGCTTTGGTTGCTACTGAGGTTGTTGTATAAAATCTGTATTCTTCATCTGACAGGAAGAAGAATCCATATGCACAGTAGAAGCCCAAACATAACCCTTAATAGGCCTGCATGTATCATTTGTTACTTAAAAAATATAGACGTCCTCCTGCCCTGTTAGTTTACCCCTATTTCTTAAAGCACACTCAAAATCCCAAACATATCAAGATCAAGACAGTCAGTGCCTAATACATSAATGTAGTTTACCTGCATAACATAATACTGAAGAAGAGCTGAAGAAATATTTACTCAGCTAAAAGAGTACTATGAAAACCAAAGTTGGTTTACCTAAAGAAGATACTCACCTTAAGAACAGATTTATCTAGATTTACAGCAGCACTGGAATCTGTTGTTGAACTAAAACTGTAAGTTTTTGGACCTGCAAATTGCAAATAAACATCAGTTACATAAGCAGAACACAGAGAACATTGTTTGCAGTAACTAAAGTATACCCAACATAACACAGGTTAGTGCAAGCAAATATTACACTAATTTGCCAGAAACACACAGGTACATAACAAGAATAATCAATGGTACAGAAAGGCCCTTGAACAAGGAATAGCGAAGAAGGGACTCTTAGCAGACAAAATATAAAATCCCWAATGGTACAATGAGAGGAAACGGGATTGACTGTTCACTCTCTCTCAACACTGGAACAAGGAGTGCCAAATAGGGAAGCTAACGGCTGGTTCAAAACAAGCAAGAATGTTGAGGTGTTTTTATTACAAAGTGCAAAGCTATGTAACAGGACTCTTTGCCAATAAAGCTGTTGATAYTGGATGTTTACCAACGTCCAAGGGCAGACAGGATAGATTTGTAGTAAAGAAATCAATCTATATGGGAGGGCATTGAAAAAACATTGCATCTGGCTCAGGAAGACCCTAAGCCACAACTCCTGGAGGATGCAAGAGTACCCTACAGCAGTATCACTGCATGTCCGACCTGTTCTTTCCTAGGTACCTGCTTTTGGCCCCTATCTAGGAGAGGGCAYTGAGTTACAGAGGCCTTTGGTCTGATCTGCTATGGTCATTGTTAAATACTTTTCATTTAGCAGCTGTTAGAAAAACACTAATTCAAAAAGCTATTTATCATCATTAGAACGACAACACACAGCTTACTGTTGGACTCCATCGTTTTCAGAACACATATACTGTTTATGGCACTTCACAGGTGTAAAGAAACTGAGCAACCTCACAGCTTTCACCACCCTGTGAGGCTGCACACCACCCCAGAGCTCCAAGGAGGCACAGCTACTGCCCAGCTCCTCAGCCTGCCAGCAGGCACATTGGACAGCTTGTCCGGGCTGGGCTGCCTGCTGCGAGGCTCTAGGAGAGCCCATTTTTAGATAAGGACTGGGTGTAGGTAACCACATTTCAGAAAAAAAGTGGTCACCTCTGGTCAGGAGGTACAAGGAACAGTTAGCACCCACAAGCTAATCACTGGCACTTACTGGTAGGATGTGCAACTACACAGTATTTACACTGCACTAACTTACTTTTCACTTACACTGACTTATTTTTCACCACAGTAGGCAACCAGGGAGAGAAGCAGGATAGTTTCTGAAGAAGACTGAGCAACATAAGAAATATGTTTAGCACAGCCCAAATTTGTAAAAGCAGAGTACATGAATACGTTGAAGAAGTTTAAGTTAATGGATTGCAAGATTTTGTGTTAACAAGTTGGAATCTCAAATGGCCTGGCCATTGCATGATTTGCTTTTAGTCTGCAACACAAGCTGTTACTGATATTATCAGATATTTGAGCTACTTCTAGAAAAGCTGGTTTATTGAAAAGAAACATCACACAGTGCTACAGAGTACTAGCTTCTCAGGCTGCACCCAGAACAGTCATCCCTCAGCTAATCCAACACTGCTGAAGTGCYTCCAGCCCTGGAACTCCTCTGGACTTTTTTCATGACACAAAAAAAATACCCCAAATCCACATTACATTGGCTTTGAGCACATATGGAACAAACATCTACAAAAGACGCTCATTATTGCAAAAGTGCCACACCAACACTTGCTCCACAAGGGCCACCAATAATCCAATGACAAACCTTTTGTAACTAACTCAATACACCAATGCCAACAAGGCTCGTCTGCTCAGGGACATCCCAGAAGTGAGACAGGCTAAAGCCAGCCCTGACCAACCCCGTGTCGGAGGGATTTAAGCCGCCTCTCTCGACGCACAATAACGTCAAGCCTTTTCGCAGGCCTTTTCCCGCATGGCCGAGGTCCCCAGGCAGAAGCCGGCCGCRCCCTCGAGGACTCCCTGACGAAGCAGCCCCGCCGTGCGCTCCCGGCCAGTCGGGGCACCCCTCAGCCACCTGGAYCCTGCACCCCTCCTCCCCACGGCACAGCTGCCCCCGGGGCTCCCTGGCCGGGGCCGCCTCACGCCGCGAGGCCCGGTACCTTGCTTGACACGCGGCTCCTTGGAGGCGGGCGGCGGCCGCGGCGCCGTTCGGCTGCCCACCTCCGCAGCACTGCCGGCAGCGCCGGCCTCGGCAGCGGCTCGAGCGCGGGCAGCAGCGGTGGCGGCGGAGGCGGTCTGGGCCGCGCTGCCCGCCCGCTGCTTTTTGTTGCGGCCGCCCATGACACTCTCTGCCTGCACCGGAACCGGCCCGCCGCCTACATCCGGGCACCGCGCCGGAACTGCCCGCCGCTCCCCATTGGCCGGTGCCGCCCGCTTGGCACCGCCCTCCGCCTCCCATTGGTCAGCGCCTGAAGAAGTGGACCTCGCCGTCGCCAGGCCTCCTAGGCCTTGCGGAAATCAGATTCCGGGTTAAGGGCCACCGCCGGCCGCAGGGGATTGTGGGAAGGGCTTGCCTGGGGGCAGTTCTGCGGTGAAGGGAGGTTTACGGTACCCCAGTGCTGGCGGGGTGGGGTCGGGATCGGGGTGGAGAGTTCCCGGTGCCTGGGGGCGGCGCGGGGGCTTTGTTTCTCATTGGGGTGCAGCGCCGGGTGAAGGGTGAAAAGGATCCGGCGGGGTGGGGGAGGCTGTCCCGCGCGAGGCATTGTGGGACCGGCGGGGAAGATGGCGGACGCCTTTGGGGACGAGCTCTTCAGCGTGTTTGAGGAGGACTCAGCCGCCGCCGCCTCCAGCGCCAAGAAGAGCAAAGTGGGCGCCACCGAGGGCGCCAGGAGACCGGGGTGAGGGCGTGGTGGGGGCCGGGGGAGCAGAGCCGGGGGTGCTCTGGCGGCTGATGCTCGGGCCGCACTGCTGGGCTCGGCTTCTGCCAGCTTGTTTGAGCTACTGAACCCCCTGGGGACCGGGGAGTCGGTGCAGCCTAAAGGGACGCGCTTTTCTGGGATCCCTGGCCCCAAAGCTGTAGCCAGCCCGGGCGCAGTGGGCGACTGGGAAACACGGGGACGTGGGGGCAAGCTTATCCGGGAAGTGGTTTGAAAACCCACGGCGGTTTTTGTGGGTGGAGCTATGTGCCCTGAATTGTTGTGCCCTGAATGCAATGTGATTACTGTTGCCCGTAGGATACCTAATTTCGTTTCTGAAAACATAAAAGAGGCAAACTTTAAATTTGTTGTTTATGTGGCAGAAAACGATCGGAGGAAAAATCTTCAGTAGCTGTGTCAGGGAAGCTCAAAAGGGAAGTTGAGGTTGATAGTACCGAAGATGCCGTTTTGGGAAAGAAGCCAAAATTGGAAGATATTATATCAGAAGATGCTAAGTAAGTGCCCAGCTTAATGTGTAAAGAAGTCATAGCAAGACATGCTGGTTAGCTATATGCCAGTTGTGAATAGTTGATGTAAGTAGCTTTGCCGTGTTTTCATATAGAGATGAACTTGCATATGAAGTTGATTTTCTGTTACCTATATAAGTGAGGGTATGCTGATAGTACAGTTTCAGCAGTGAGAAGCACTGGGTATGTTTAAAATAATACTGCGGACAGATAGGCAACTGCAGTACGAAATGTTCATGTGTTTGTGGTTACTGCATATGGATGGGTGGTTCTTGGTCAAAGCCATCGTGTCAATTTCAGGCATATAGCAAGAGATAAGCAGTGAGACACATGGGAGGAGGCAGGCTTGCTGTGTACTATGCTACTGAAAAACATAATTGTCTTAGGATACAGGAAGAAGACTTTGACCAAGGAGGCAGAAACAAGGCTTTTGAGGCATGTAAGATTATAACTGCAGCAAATATTTGGAAACTTAAGTGCGGACGTGCTTTTAAATTTGAGCACAAATAGCAGATATCTGGTGTGGAGAGGGGGGTATGCTTGGACATGTTGACAGCTGAGGAGATAAGGCAGCTGAAAGGAAGCCGGAATACCACTTCTGTGCTTTAGGATCTGCATGTCTTTCCCTCTTTTTTTTCCAGAACTTCTTGACAGGTATTATGAGGGGTTTTGAAAACAGAGTGAAGAGACAGTGCGGGCACTTTTTCAGCTTAGTTTATCTTAGGAGATTCTTGGGAACTTGGCAGTTTATGTTGGTTCAGAAAATAATTAGGAGGATTCATGGAATAAAAATTCATCCAAAGCTGGCAAATGCAGGTGTGTACCTCCTAGCTCAAGATGTAGAAAACTCTACAGAAATAAAAATTATGTGCTTGTTGTGTTCTTACACTTTTCTCTGGGTCATGTATTACTGAATTCTGTCAGCATTCTGGTCTGGATTGTCATTTGGTCTTACATGGTAATTTTTCTTAAGTTAAAGGTAAGATTTTCTGTGAGAAAGTCATGAGAAGACTTGTCAGAACACTGTGAACAAAGGGTACTTGTATAGAAGCAAAACAGAACCAAAGTCAACATTTTAAGTCAGTCTCTGTGTTAGTGGTCTCAGTAGAACGTATACTTGCCCACAATAGCTTACTAAGTGTGTTAAAACCATCAGAAAAAAACACTGTTTAATGCAGTGAGACACTAGCCCCTTGTGGCCATGAGAGAGGGGACTGGTAAAGAAAAGAGGGTCTTGTCTTCAGGCAGCTGGTTGGGATGCTTCAGGCTGCTGTTACTCGGTGTCATGACTAGTAGCAGGAATACAGGTCTTGAATTTTGCTTTGTTGTATATTGAAAAAAAGTCCCCATTTAATCAGAAAACTTCATGTGAACAAATGTGATCCAAGTGCTGTTTTGTGGTGCAAGTTTTTAAGGTGTTACAGATCCCAAAGCAGTAGCTAAAGTAGATTTACATAGTAGCAAAATTTTAACACTTRCAGGTATTCTTAGTTCTGGGAGTAGTCTCTGCCAACTGTCCATTTCAAGTTTGTGCATCCTTTTTTTAATGTTGCGGTTAAAGTGGAGGTGAAGTTCGACATTTTTGCATTTATAAAGAAAACAAGATTTTTAAATACCTTTTTGGCAATCCTAACTCATATGTTTTCAGTCTGGCAGACCTGATGCCTCAAGTAAAGGTGCAAGTTGTGGAAACTGTTGAAGGTTGTACGCATGAGGTGAGTGCAGTGAAAATGCACGTGAAAAGTACAGGCTTTTTCATAGAATTATATGTATTACTGCCAGTATAATAATCCTGTTTATTGCGCTTCTACTTATTATATTGTAGAATCATAGGATCATTTAGGTTGGAAAAGACCTCTAAGATCATTGAGTCCAGCCGTAAACCTAACACTGCCAAGTCCGCCACTAAACCATGTCCCTAAGTGCTACATCTACAGGTCTTTTAAATACCTTCAGGGATGGCGACTCAACCACTTCCCTGGGCAGCCTGTTCCAGTGCTTGACAACCCTTTTGGTGAAGAATGTTTTCCTAATGTCCAATCTAAACTTCCCCTGGCACAACTTGAGGCCATTTCCTCTTGTCCTATCACTTGCTACTTGGGAGAAGAGACCAACACCCGCCTCTCTGCAGCCTCCTTTCAGGCAGTTGTAGAGAGCGATAAGGTCTCCCCTCAGCCTCCTCTTCTCCAGGCTAAACAACCCCAGCTCCCTCAGCCACTCCTCATAAGACCTGTTCTCTAGACCCTTCACCAGCCTCGTCGCCCTTCTCTGGACACGCTCCAGCACCTCAATGTCCTTCTTGTAGTGAGGGGCCCAAAACTGAACACAGGATTCGAGGTGCGGCCTCACCAGTGCCGAGTACAGGGGCACAATCACCTCCCCACTCCTGCTGGCCAGACTTATTTCTGACACAGGCCAGGATGCCGTTGGCCTTCTTGGCCACCTGGGCACACTGCCGGCTCAYGTTCAGCCGGCTGTCAACCAGCACCCCCAGGTCCTTTTCCGCCGGGCAGCTTTCCAGCCACTCTTCCCCAAGCCTGTAGCGTTGCCTGGGGTTGTTGTGACCCAAGTGCAGGACCCAGCACTTGGYCYTGTTGAGCCTCATACAGTTGGCCTCAGCCCATTGATCCAGCCTATCCAGATTCCTCTGTAGAGCCTTTCTACCCTCAAGCACATATGTTATTTCATATTATATTTAAGGTAGAACAGGCTTGTAAAGAGTTTGAGGTCTGTATCTGGCATTGAGCATGCACAAAAGGCACATGAAAAATTAAGAGGGTATCTTACCAGAAGCAGTTTGAATGATACTTGCAATAAAATTAGTGATTGTGAAAGACTCGATGATAATCTTGGTAGGTTTCCATATTTGAAAGGTACCAAGCATATTCTGAGTGCTGTTGTTGAGGAGGAAAAGCCACTGGTGGTTAAAATAGTTCTCTGTTCATAGTGCAATCTAAGTGTGCAGCAGTGCATTGAAAGATTTTGCTATTCTGGTTCAAGAATGGAAGGCTTTCTTGTAAGGCTGATTACTGTTGAAAGTTACATTTTGGTGGAAAGGGAAAAACGTTTTTTTTTTGTTTTTTTTTTTTTTGTGTAAAAGCAAAATAATGAAAACTATTCGTTTTCAAATTGTGTTAATAGACATAAATACAATTTAAAGTATGAAAAATTAGAAGTATTAATGCTGATTTTTTTTTTTGTAATCATCTTTCATCCAAAGATGATTGTCAAAGTTTCTGTGAGAATTAAATATGTAAATTTTAACTTTCTTGTCCTTTTACACTCATTTTCTTTTCTGTGCTGTCTTCCAGAACTATCTCAAGTTAATTAGTGTCACATGCAAGGATGCTGTATGGTTAGAGCTTTGTAATGAAGGAACTGTAGGTACAATTGATGATACAGGTTTTAAAGCCCATGCATCTGTACAGTTTTTGTTAACTTGAGATATCTGGTAGAGGTTTGCCATCACTTAGTAACTGAAGAGAGTTTAAATATTTAGTATGAATGAGTGTTAGATATTGGCCAGGAACAGGAGCTTTACCTGTATAAATAAATTGTCCTTGGAAAGGGAGTGTTACCAATGTGAGCTGAGTAGTTGCTTCTAACATCCATTGGCCAGAAGCCATGACTGTGTCTTGTCCTGAAGAGCTGATGTTCCAAGGTAGGTGAAACAGAAATATTTCACACAAGACAATGGGGAGTGTCAGAAAAGTGAGAGAAGGAGCATTGTTGGRGCAGGAGGATAGAAATGTTAGCTGAAAAACTCTGAGAGGAAGGAAGGAAGCCTTGACACATGAGCTGATAGAAACAGGATAGTAGAAATTCAAATTAGTTGAAGGAAGCCTTGACATATGAACTCATAGAAACAGGATAGTAGAAATTCAAGTTAGTTTTCATGCACTTTACATCTCCTGCCCCAGCTCTTCATAGCTTGCCATGTCACTGGAGTGGACACCAAGAATTCTGCAACTACCTTTATTTAAAATGTGTTTTATAGGTTGCACTTCCAGCAGATGAAGACTTCACAGGTCTGAAGCCAAGAACTGGAAAAGCTGCAAAAGTACGTGATAGATTGCATATATTTTTCTTCTTGTGTATGCTTTAGACACTAGATGAGGGTAGAAGGAAAAATTATGTACTTTGTCAGTAAGATTTGGAAAAGAGTATCTTGAAAAGATGGCCTGTCATAAGTAACGTTGGTGTTTCTATATTTTAAATTTGGTAGAGTGAAATGATGTGGTTGAATGGGGTGGATAGGCTGTTGTGATTTCAATTCTGTTCTACAACATCAGGTGGTGCCTTCAGTTGTACACTGTAGTTTCTCTTCCTAAATTAGAGGAAACTCAGTCATCGGGGCAAGATCTTCATTTGATATGACAAGACATAAGGAAACATCTTAGGTGTTGTATTAGATAAAATTATTTAAATACAAAGTCATTGCAAAATACTAGATTAAGATCAGTTGAAGTAACAAATATCAACAGGGATTTCATTTCTACCTGTAATTTGCACACTAGATCAGTCACAAAATTAATTAGATGTAAGTAACAGTCTGTGTTAAAAATATGTGATGTTTTTGCTTTCTTTCTTTTTAGGAATACCCATTTATTCTTGATGCCTTTCAGAGAGAAGCTATTCTTTGTGTAGATAATAACCAGTCTGTGTTAGTGTCGGCTCATACATCAGCTGGTAAAACTGTTTGTGCAGAGTAAGTAATTCTCTGACAGGCTTTAATAAGAGAATGGTGTAATGTTTGTCGAGCATTTTGTTGAACCATAGGTAGCTGTTGTGTCTCGGTTTCTTCATACAAAGTTTGGACCATGAGTGTTAGAATTGAATTGACAACTCTTGAGTATAAGAATTACTTCTTTCATCTTGCTTAGTGGGTAGTGAAAGGCTTAATTCATGTTTAAGCTTACCTTTTATTTTTAAACAATCTGGTTTTGTTGAGATGTTATTGTATAGATTGAAGGGAAAGTTTCTGCAATACAGATTTGCAGGAATTTGGAAAATAATACCTTTGTTTTCTAGCCCCTGACTATAGGAGTTCCTTGTGTGTTTTCTTTGCTTTGTCAGAAGCACTGGTTTGATTTAATTTGCAACTTGGTGTTTATCGGGCAAGAAACGTTTAAAAGATAGTGTGCATTTTTTGTCAGGGTTTGGTCTGATAGTRGAGTGGCTTTGCTGACCTGAGATGAAAATTGAGATGTATACGTAGATACATTAGAGCATGGGTTCAAATAATAATAATAGTTTGTCTTGAGACAGTGACAATTAGATTTTTAGATTAAACTAGGTGTGCTCTGATGTCCATAAAAATCAGTTAACTTGTTGTCAATGATTTGTTGCTCTCCAAAGAGGCATACACAGTTGAGTTAAGATTGCACAGAACTTAATAATGAAATGCTTCATTCTACTGGTGTTCTGAATTGCGTATTTTATTTTATTTTTTTAAGCAAAAGATTAGAGGAAAGTAATATGCTCTGAATGTCTTCCTGACAACTTTAATATGTACAATGTTTGAATACAGGTATGCAATTGCCTTGGCTTTGAGGGAGAAACAGCGTGTGATATTTACGAGTCCAATTAAAGCTTTGAGTAATCAGAAGTACCGTGAGATGTATGAAGAATTTCAGGATGTTGGTTTGATGACTGGGGATGTCACCATTAATCCTACAGCTTCTTGTCTGGTAATGACAACCGAGGTAAGATCAGACATAAATTCTTGATCTGTCTGTGTTTTTTTCTACCATTTTTGACTGAGAAGGTCTGATATTAAGAGATTAAAGTTATCATAATAAGCCCAATTAGAGTAAAAAATGTTATAAAGTTCATTATGCGTCCCTTTAACGTTTTAACTGTTGGTTATTGAAAAAGTTAGTTAAATCTCTGTAAATTGATGCTTTTGGACTATCAGTCAGGAACGTTCATTCTCACATGGAGAAAGGCAGAACTTAATGTCCTGAATACTCAAGACACCTGAGTTTTCTTTGGATAGATGTGAAGTACTGCAAGTCAGTCAGACTTACTGAATCCTGTAGGGTCAGTATTTTGTTCTAGGGAAACAAGATGGGGAGAGGAAAATCACTGAGTGATAGTAGAGTGGTTCATGCTCGATGCTAGTACACAGGAATATACAGCTTTTCACCTTTGGTAACAAAGTACTGTTGGCACAGTTTTGTCATATTTCTGTTGTAGAAATCTGTCCAGCCCTGGGTTGGAATTTTCCTCTTTCTGTCTTTACCTCAAAGGAGTAAAGAGTGTTATGGAGAAAGCTCTGGTAGGGAAAGACTGGGGTGGAGAGACAGGATGCCTTGATTTCTGACAGAAGATTTCCTCTTAATCACTGAGAGGTTATCTATTAGGATGAGGGAAGAAGAGGGCTTGGCAGAAGTAGATCTGTAGACCTATACATAGCAGCTCAGAAAAAAATAATGTTTTTTCTTTCATGTTTCTTCACCGTTCTTGCAGCGAAACCAGTTTGTCTCATACCATGAGATTTGTTAGATTGGAATCAACTTGGAAAGCATTTCACAGCCCATCTTTAAATGCTTTTAAGCTTTGTGCAAATTAAGATTTCATATTGCCATGTAAATGTAAACCAAAAATTCTGGCAGCTTCTTACTGACATCTCTGTAACATGTGACTGTTGTTATTTCATGTCATGGATCTCAATTTTTTTTTTCCTTTTCTAGATTTTGAGAAGTATGCTCTACAGAGGTTCTGAGGTTATGCGAGAAGTTGCATGGGTTATTTTTGATGAAATCCACTACATGAGAGATTCAGGTATCCTATATGTACAATTTTTCTTTTCAAGAATCTTTTCCCCAAGAACAGTTTTTTTTTCTTTTGAAGAATGAAGTCTTTATTCTCTTTCTTAAAATCAGTCATCTTTGTGCATAAATCGTTCAGAATTTGTTTTCTACTGAATGTATATAAGATAGTTACGGTGTGTCACAGTCTTCATTTTCTTTGCCAAGACAAAAAACACTTTGAGGGCATTTGGTGTACCCCATCTGTGTAGGGAAGGCTTTTTTTAGGTTTTGTTTTATTTTGTCTTTAAGCATGCTGTTCTTTGGCTTCAGAGCTGAAAAATAGGCGTTAATCACATAGATTTCCCATGTGACTTTTCCATTTTCAGAACGTGGTGTGGTTTGGGAAGAGACAATTATTTTGCTCCCTGACAATGTTCATTATGTGTTCCTTTCTGCAACTATTCCAAATGCCCGTCAGTTTGCTGAATGGATCTGCCATCTTCACAAACAGGTAATGTTTCTGATGTGCCATACCTCCATCCTTGTTGTCTTGTGACGTCTCTTTGGTTGATGAGAACTGAACCTTTGAGCATCTTTTTTAGTCATCTTCTTATTGCTTATAAATGATGGTGTAGATCACTCCTGGCTTCTCTGGTTGTGCTCCTAGCTTTTGCAGCTATACTGGCTGTTGGTTCTACATAGCAACATTAAAGCTGTTTCTTTAAAGCTTATTTTATACACTTACTTAGAGACCAGCTTGATTTCAACAAACATTCTGAATTATGAAACATCATGAATGTACTATGGTTTTCGGAGGGCTGATAGACAAGAGGTTATTTAGGGAATTTGTTTGAAGAGCTCTGTAAAAAGGCCATGTGGAAATAAAAAATCATAAATCCATAGGAAATACTATATATGCATGCAAACAAAATGAGAAAAGAGGAATGTAAGAAATCTATCCTGTCCCCTAACCATTAGGTTTGTTTTACTCTGTTTTTTTAAGAGATGCTTTTGCAGCAAAGAATATGGGAATTAGAATTAGGAAAGTTAATATCCACAAGAGGTTGGTCCAATTTTAAAAATACCCCAGAAACTGATTCTTATGTTGTTTGTGATGAAAGGAGTATAGTATAAGAGATGTCTATTTAAGCTTGGCACAAAACCTTGACTTTGTTTTGCAGAACACTAGACTGTGATTTTTTTTTTAAAGTAGATTTACTTAGTATTTAATGTTTCAAAGGAAGTGTTTTGTTTCTTTTTTTTCTAAACAAGCTTTCTCCATGCATTAACACCTTAAATGTTTTTTAAAGTCTACTGTGTGCCTTTTTTAGGTGGTGTAAGAAATACTGCAGGCTTTTTTACAAAACAGAAATTAACAGTTTTTCCTTTGGTTTTAAAAGGTGCTAGGATTTTGAGTCTGTGTAATAATACAGAAGGAAATATTACCTGTCCTTGCTTTTTGTGTTCATGAGAAAGAATTTTTGTGGCCAACTTGTGTTCTTGTAAAGGATTTGCAAACTTTCATTTTCTTAAGCAACGTCATTAGTACAAAATCCATATTCAGGAAAGAAAATGTTATCTTAGTTTCTGTGAGTCTTACTTTCTGGCTTTTAGAAAGATGTATTTTAATAGTAATGTATTGGTTTTTCCATCAAGCAAGTGTTTTTACAATGCAGTTAGAAACATGAAATGTTTATGTGTATGCTGTTCTTTCTTTACAGCCTTGCCATGTGATTTACACTGACTATCGACCCACTCCACTGCAGCATTATATATTCCCAGCAGGAGGAGATGGACTCCATCTGGTTGTTGATGAAAATGTAAGGAGTATTCAGTTTGTTTGAAAGATCTTTTTCCTTGCATATCAGTCACAAGCTTAATCTCTTGCAAAATTTGGATTGGCTATACGAAGGATGTTTGTGTTAAAATGAAGTACGAATAGGTAACAGTGATCTCTGAATTGCTGTTAGATTTTTGGAGTCTTATAGAAGAGATTGGTTTTGTTATCTAATGTCAAGTAGTCAGCCGAGTAATACTTTGGTGAGATATCTGAAGTGCCCTCATCCTTGCTTTGTTTTCTAAAGTGAGTGCTGCTTTCTGTAAATCTGCAAAGTAGCTGTTTCTCACTCAAAAGAAAATGTAGTAGCATTTAAATTTTACTTCAATTGAGGGGGCAAAATATTTTTGTGTCTTTAGGTGATTTTGAAGTAACGACTTGTTTAAAATTCATCATCAGCTTGCACAGCAGCAGCTAATGCCATAAACAGTAGTACTGCACTTGAAGCTAGGTCTTTATTGGGCAGTGTAGTTTCATGTAGACATTCCTAAAAGTTGGTTTTGGTATTGTGTCATTCAGCAGGTTTAGCGTGGTTGATGGTGTGGTGGATAAAACAATGAGCAATAACTTCAGAGACACCAGTGTAATTCTTAGCTGTGCCGCTGACCTAGTAAACTCACTTGCTATCTTATGCATTGGTTTTGTCCTTGTGCCTGTAAATATGGGATAGAGGTACTGGCTATGCAAAGCACTAAGTATTTTCAAGTGAGCTGTATGAGAAGTAATTGCTTACAAAGGTTGTGTTTTATATCTAGGGAGATTTCAGAGAAGATAATTTTAATACAGCAATGCAAGTGCTTAGAGATGCAGGAGACTTAGCAAAAGGGGACCAGAAAGGCAGGAAAGGAGGAACGAAAGGTGAGTTTGAATCCCATTCTAAAGAAACTTCTTGTATAACACAACAAAGTTGGATGCAAGTTGTGCTTGTGTCTCAATTATTCCATAAGGTACTTTTTTGCTAAMATTACATTTAAATTAATGTAATCTCTCTGCAGGTCCTTCAAATGTTTTTAAGATTGTGAAGATGATCATGGAAAGGAATTTCCAACCTGTGATTATTTTCAGCTTCAGTAAGAAAGACTGCGAAGCCTATGCACTTCAGATGACGAAGTTAGATTTCAATACAGGTACAGATAAATAAAATATAATTTTATTCACAATTTGTAGTTTGATGTAAAATGTTGCTCTGGTTAGATATTTCTATTTCCTTTGAAACTTCTTGTGTAAAAACAAAGGAAAAATATCTATTGCTGTTTCATTTACTGTGCCAGTACATCAGGCTATTTTCAGTAGCACAAAGCGTACTTGGTCATCACAATGTTGAATTGTTCATCTATTTTAAACTTTACTTCTTTCTCCAAAATCCTGTTCACTGTAATAAAAATTTCTATCTATAATGGGAGAAGTCTGATCATAACAAATATATTTCCCAAAATTTTCATGTTATGTCCATTAGAAAAATGAGTATGCTCTCAAAGTCAAAACAACTGTATAACAAACTTCTAGAGTGTTCTTTCTCAACTATTCCATCCAGGTTTTTTTCTTTCCTTCCTCCCCCTTCTCCTCAAAGAAAAACCCAAAACGTAGACAAAGAAGATTTTTTTCATTTTGGATTAAGACCAAGCTTGGGAAATAAGTTCAAGTTCATCGCTTCTCAGAAATGTTAAGAGTTGTAACAAAAATAAGGAATTTCATGTTTGTGAACTGTTCAGGGTTCTTGCTTGCTTACGTGCTCCAATCTTTGCACGTTCTGGTTCAGTGTTGCAAAATAATGCAGCTGTTTCTGTCAGAAAATGTAAAGATATGCACAAGTGCAGAGATGCATTTTTGTTTTCTTTAGTCATACCTTTGAATATATGTTGTAATACTTAAGTAGAAAGGGTGTAAGCATTGAGAATTAATGGGGAAGAGGAAGAACCTCTGTGTCCATACAGACAGGGACTAGTAGATAGAAGAGAAACGGGGAGGTTTATGAAATAGACAGAAAGTACATAGAACTGAGAAATCCCAGGCTTGGAAATAGCTGAAGTTTGGATTATTCTGCCAGGTTTGTTCTGTTTTCCTTTTCCCTGAGCATCTACTTCTGGTTACTGTTAGGCCCCTTCAGGCTCACATTCAAGTCTTGATCGTCTGACCCGATGTGGGTGGTTTTGTGTAAACTTCATGGTCTTCCACGCTGTTTTTATTGTAAAGTTTTGTAAATATTAGAATGTGGTAGTACTTTATTTACRTATGGTATTAGCCTTCTAGATTTTGTCATAACTTTAAAATTGTCTCCTTAGATGAAGAAAAAAAGATGGTTGAAGAAGTGTTCAATAATGCAATTGATTGTCTGTCAGATGAAGACAAAAAGCTTCCTCAGGTGAGTGGAGATTGAATAGGGGTAGCTGCTGCTCTTCTGTTTTCTGCAACTTTTGAGGCTGTGGGTCTTTTGTAGTGGGTACAGAAATCATAAACTGGATATCCTCTTGTCTCTCCAGGTTTTAACATCTCTTGCATTGCTCTTTGGCATTGTGAAATAGGACTCGGTGATTAGGATTCCTTCCAGTTGTGATTCCAGCAAATGGCATACGCCAAAATTAACCATGGAGTTCCTACCCTCTGTTTTATTTGTTTCTAATTATGTTTTTAAGTAAAAATAAGGGCTTATAAAGAGATATATCTGGGTTAATATTGTCTGGAAATAGCTCAAGTGAGAATGCAGTGTGCACTTTATCAGGTATTGACTGCTGAGCCTTTCAGAAAGTTGAATTGATGCATCTGGTTCTATTTTATTGTATAAYGACTAACCATAGTGATTATCTTTGCAGTGGAAAAGTACAAGCTTCTAAATGGACAGAATATTACAGGATTCAATACTTCTGTAACAAATACTAAAACTACAATTTATTTCTACCCCCGTCTTTATTTATTTGTGTCCATCATTTCTTAGTGTAGTGATCTTTATTGTGAGCATGGCAATTTCTCCTTGAAGAAAACAACCATTTAATTTTTGGCCATGCCTGCTTGCTTCAGATTCCACATACCTGTTTTGTTTGTGAAGTTGAGAAAAACGGAAAATAGGAATCCAATATATAAGGTGTTATGTGGTCGTTTTTTTGTAAGCTTAGAACAGTGGCATTGTATCCAAGTAATTAATTTTGGTCTCTGTGGACAATGATCTCAAAAATGTATTCTCAGAATTAGGTTTGGGGTGGTAACCAAGTGTTAATGAGAATCTTTGTTTTCGAAGAGGAAAAAAAAACAGGACAAAGCTAAGTTTATGTAGGTATTTGTTTGAAGTATAACGTTTTTAGAATTTGAGATTAATTCAGTCATTTACAGCCTGAATTTCCTTGTATGGCTCTCATGGGTGCCGACTTCACTGTTTTACAGCACATATCAATAAGTGAAATCACTGCAACTAAAATTGAAACAAAATATCTCATGCATACCAGGGTCACTATTTCAAAAAATGATTTTAAATGAGGCATTTTTTTTCTTTATAGAGGTGAATTTAAATACTAACTGCATGTGTAAATTAGGGCATAGCTTCACCGTTGGCCTAGCCCAATTTAAGACTAGTCTACTGAAAGGATTGGCCTCTGGCTTTACCCTTCATATCATTCCTAGTTCTAACTGGAAAATAGTACTGAAGGGATATGTATTGTATTTAAAATCAGGAAATAATGTATAACATGAACACTAAGGGCAGTGTTGAGGTTTTCCATATAGGTTTTGTTTTTTAGTAACAAATATTAAAATTTGTTTACTGGTCTTTATATGTTTCTTCCCAGGTTGAGCATGTACTTCCTCTTCTGAAGCGAGGCATTGGTATCCATCACGGCGGTCTGCTTCCTATCTTAAAAGAAACCATAGAAATTCTTTTCTCTGAAGGCCTAATTAAGGTATATATTTCATGTCCATATCTGTTGTGAATACACAGTCGGTAATCCTGAAAAACCGAGAAGTATGTCTTAGCTCAGTATGTACGCTAGTAATATAGTGGAGATCTGCTCCTTGACTGAAAAAGGTGAGAAACTCATTGCACATGCCAAACTGAAAAGTGCTTTGTGTTTTGAATGTGATTCTATGTAGGAAGCATAAGGCTTAGTACTTGTTGGTTTTGAACATTGTGTGGACCAGTAACTAGGCAATTTTGAGGAGAGCTACACACATATGAAGGGAAAGGCTCTGTTCTGTGGATCTRTATACAGCGTTCTACAAATGCACACAGCAACTCTGGAAGCCTGTAGCTGTTCCAGTGGCACACGTTGATTGGTGTAATTGGTTGCAGCTCCCTTCCCTTGAGAAATGCAAATATTTGCATAAATGCCTCCATCTTTATCTGAAAAAACAATTCTTGAAGCTGGTTTTATTTTTCTTCTCTCTATAAGGAAAAGTTTCTAGTCTTTAATACTTTGCCTTAGATGGCTTATGTTAGTGCACAATTACAGCTTTAGTTTTAAGCGTTCCAGATTTTATTCTGAAGTATTTAAACTTACAATGTCAAACTTCAATGTTTTGTTCAACTGTTTTATGATATATTTTGCTCCTATAAATGACTGTAGACATTTATCAAGCTGTTTGTTGATTGCTCTAAGGGACATACATCAGAAAAATCTAACCTTAGAAGAAAGTTTTGGGGTTTTTTTGGGTAGCTAACCGCTATTTTCTTCTTGTGAACTTTGAATGTGGAAATTAACTAATATTTTTCATTAATATAAATTGCACCCCCTTGTGTTTTCTTTTGGAGTCTCTCACATGGTCCCATCTGCCTAGTTTTCATGTTTTCCCAGAGGAAATAAGGGAAGGGGGAAAGAATGTTTTTGGTCCAGTTTTTAAATACTTAATGCACCTATGTTCCTATGTTGACTGTACGTAAGTAGTAAAATCTGGAGAGGTTTTGTGTAGCGATTTCTGACTATTTGCACATTTGCTTAAGAGCCTTTGTTTTTGCTTGCTTAACTTTAGTCTGTTTATTTAGGCCTTATTTGCAACAGAGACTTTTGCTATGGGAATTAATATGCCAGCCAGGACTGTCCTATTTACGAGTGCCAGCAAATTTGATGGAAAAGATTTCCGATGGGTAAGTGAAAAAGAGGTTCTGTAGAATAATTGAATTGCATTATTTAAACCTTACTAGGAGTAAATTTACTCTTGACATATCCACTTCAATGTAGTAGGAAATACTTTTTTATTTCAAAATTCCTTCTTTGTTCACTAATCCATTTATAATTAGTGTACAATTTCCTGAAGGCAAGATTCCTCAGATTATGGATGGGATTATTTATTTTAATACATATTGCAAAAGGGCATCAAACACAGATCAACAGCAGACATTGCGTTAGGTTAAGACTTCTGCACAGCTTGTCCGAAACTGTGAGACCCAAGTATTTTCTTCTGTGTCAGAGGAATGTGGGGAACAAGCGGGCTCAGTATCATGTCATAATGATCATTAAATTTAGGTTTTGACAGACCCAAGAAAAGAGATCATTTACCTCAAGAGAGTATTGATTGTTCTGTTATAGCAGAGTATTTTGGGTAGCCCACAGAAAGACAGAAATGTGCGGAGGGAAAGACAGGTTCTTAAACAGCTGGAAAACAAATAATTTAAAAGTTTTAAACATTAAAAACAGGTATGTGATTCACACGTAAATAATAATAAGGCTGTACAGGTCATCACAGCAAAGCTTTATAAATAAGTGTCATGATTCATCTTTCAGAGATGGGAAAATTGTGGTAAACAGGACAAGTGACTTGATGTGCATTATGAAGTAAAAATCTCTTCAAGCTTAGTTTGGGCTGTTCAGTTTCACAATTCATTCAGTCTGATTGCATGTCCTTAAGAGATAYGTGAGAGTTAGCTACCTTTGAGGTATCAGATATGTGGAACTCCTGCTTTTAAAATGATTTAGCACACTTTCCTTAAGTAGTTTTTGAGAGCTGACTTAAAGTGAAACTCAGGAAGTTGTTGGTAATGCAAGTTCCACAGATGACAAAAAAAACCTGTTTGATAATTTACTGAGACATAGGGAACCAGTTATAGCGGGCTCTTGTCCATGTCCCAGTTCTTTATAACCTCTTCAATTTCACGGTTAGTAGGCATAGAAATACCGCTCTTGCTAGGTATCAGTATTTTAATGTTACATTTGAATCATTTGAATTAAATGATACATTATTTGAAGATGGTGAAGATGCACTGTCAGTGTGTTGAAGGTGTATTACATTTTAATAATCTCCACCATGCCCAGCAACCTTCCATCACATAAGACATYGGTAAAATGTTTTTTTGTGCTTATCAAAATGATGCGCCATGTTGTGGAAACCACTGTAGCTATGGGACCATTAGTTAACTTGCGCTGCTGACATACATTATTCATAATCATGGATTTATATCTTAGTAGCTTAGTGATCAATTATGAGTAATGAATTCAATCTGTGAAAAGTTCATGTCTTAGATAACTCTGCTTTGCTAATTTTTATACATCATGGTCATTTACTGTATAATTGTAAATAGCACTTTATATGTCCTTGCTATTTTTCTAATGTTTGTAATTTTTTTTTCTTGTTCTATCCTAGATATCCTCAGGTGAATACATTCAAATGTCAGGTCGTGCAGGACGCCGAGGTATGGATGACAGAGGAATAGTAATTCTTATGGTGGATGAAAAAATGAGTCCAACAATTGGCAAGCAGCTTTTGAAGGTAGGAGAGAAGTTAACTTTTTTTTTATCCTCCCCACTACGGTTATTCTCATTTGAGTAAGGTAACGTGTAAAATAATACACCTAGAACAAAAAGTACGTAGATCGTGCAGGTAGGAGATGTCAGCTTCTGAAAGGAGTATGGGCTTTCACTGAATTGTCATTAGAGCAGGAGTTTCTATTGTGAAACAAAATTAGAAAGCTAGTATCATCATTCTCTGTATAAAAGGGATCTCAGGCAGGAGAGGTAGAATTATATCCTGTTTTCTAGTGATATGGCTACTACCGCAGTATTCTGTTCACTTCTTGCTGACCACAGTCAGTTCAAGGATATTGCTGAACTAGAAAAGGTTTGCTGAGCTTCCACAAGAATTATTAAAGGCTTGGTTCTGTGGTGAAATAAAACTTTGTTAATGGACTTCCCAGTGTAGTAGGCAAACTGGACAAAGTCTTGCAAAAAAATGAGGTACATATGATAAATAAGAGTGAGATGGCTGTCAGTGAGCTAAAATTAACTATGGAGAAATTGATCGTGCTTGTAGGAAACTTTGAGGTTGGGAAATCAAGAGGTTGAAAAAACCCACTCTTGTGGCCAATATGGGCATTAGATTATAGGGCTTCCCCATACTGTAATGGAAGTTGTTACAGATTATTACAATAATACCCTCTGGCTTTATAATTTGAATGTGCAACATTGCACTCATTACACTTCTGTTTAAATTCCATGGCAAAAGATACCATACTGAAGCATAATATTCTGTTGTGTGTGTTGCCTATCTTAGGCTGCTTACATTAATTGTGCACACGTGTTGAAATTGAAAACTAGGGGAGTTACTCTGCATGCTATTCAGGAGCTTGTAGCCTTGGTACAAATAGCAGGTCATTTGTGTTAAAATGGCACTTAAAGTATTATTAGAGTTTGTATAAATTGTGGGAATCATCTTAAGTCAACATCAGGGTATGTTAATAAAAAACATGTATTTGTTGCCAAAAAAAATCAGATGCTGATATTTCTCGATTTTGTTCAGACAAAAGAAGAAGGGGAAAAATATATACATGGCTGCTGTTAGTTATGCAGATGTGGATTCGTTGTTGTGTATCTTGCTCTGTCAGTGCTACCTGTTAATTCATAATAAATGTATACGTTAGATCACTGTTATACATAGGTAGTGTTTACCTTCTTAAAGTCAGAATTTTCATGAATGCTACATTATGGCTAAGTAACCAGAAATCAGTAAAATAAGAAATTTCAAAAATATTGGAACTTACTCGTGTATGGTAGCATTAGGTTTTGAATTTATTTCTCAGTCTTGATTCAATTTGTGTTTTCTCAGTGAAATGGACATATATTTATTTGTTTACATGCACACTTAATGCATGTGTACATCTCTGAGATGTATGAAGACTGAGTATTTTAACTGGATTTTTATGAGTTTTTAAGACTATTTAAAAAATCAATGTGATTTTGTGGCATACTTATTAAACAGCAGAGATACAAAATGAGAGAAGAAAAAAACAGTCCTTATAAATGGCATTAATTTTGTGTACTTGTAATCTGTAGTTTATAAATAATATCCCCAAAAGTTAATTTATATGAAATAACTGTAAATAGCTTAAGAAAAATTGGTATTTCAATTATTTATCTTCAGACTTTATGAGATTACTCTATAGGCTCAACCATTCAGAAGGTGGGTTATTTTAAGTTTGTAAGTTCAGTAGTTTGAGAACTATAGAACTCAATCTGCATGAATTAAGATGAGAAGAGGAAATAGTAGATTACTTACATTTTTTTTTATACTGTCTCTATTTTTTTGTCTAGATTTTAAGGAAATTAATGAAGAATATTTGCCTTATTGAAACTATAAGCCCTTTGATTTTTTTTTTTCCCCTTTTGAATTATAAGGAAACAAAAGGGAGAAATAATGGCAACTTTTTTGCTTTCTATATTATCTCTTGGTTCTTCTCCACTGATGTGAATAAATTCATGTATTTCCATTAATTTTTCTCACTACTTCACTTGTGAGCAAGGACTGAGTTTAAGATTTCTTTGAAAAAGATCAGAACAGACTATAAGGAAGGTATTGATGGTTCTGTAGCTTCTGTAACTATTCAGCCAATTGCTGAAAAGGCAGTAAAAGTAATCTTTTATGAGATGACCAGTACAACCTAAAAAATACTTATTATTTTCCTTTTTAAATACAGAACACTTAGAGGAAATTTCATGTCAAAACAGACCAAGAATGTATACAGACTAACATTTTTCCAATATTCACATTTTGTGTTCATAGTTAAGTGTGTCTGAATTAGGTTTTACTTACTGACTGACATTGTCTGTAGTAAGATCACGATCATGTCTTCGCTGCCACATCAAGGATAAGCTAAAGATTTATAGGGAAAACTTAAAAAGAAATAAATTAGCCATATTGAGAATGATAGGACATTTACATAGGACATTTTTATCATAGCTCTTCAACCCTAATGCATGTCTGATCCAAATCATTTCCTGAATACTAGAGCAAAACATCTAGGAGTAATGTTATCAGTGCCTAACACTGCGATCAGTGAAGTGAGAGCTTTGAGTATATTTCAGTACCAGCGGTATTGCTGCAGCTGTGCTGTTTGGCTGTGGCACTGTTCATTGCGACATTGTGTACAGCAGGCTAAACTTAAATTCAAAGTTCAAATCTTAGATGGAGTTCTTAGGAGGGATATTTGTAAATATTTCTTAAACTCGATAACATGCATTTGTATTCTGCAGTGTAACTAGGTTTTTTTRTTTATCCTTAGCATTTATTTGACCACTGAATATTTAGTAAACTGGTGACTTGCGGAAATCTGTAAAGCTAAATGCTTGCAATTCTGTTAGATAGCTTTCTGAAGACAGTAAATCATAGTTTTACATTTGCATAATACTAAGAAATACTTCATAGGAAATTTGTTTTGTTTCCTTAACTAAAATCCTTAGCTACATTGTGTTAGCTTAGGTAGGAAGTGGAAAGCTTCTCCTTGATGCTAGATGGCCTTTGAAACCAGAGCAGCATCTCTCTAGTTGGAATTTGGCCATGTTACAAGCATGTGTTCCTACAGATAAAATCAAATTACTCAACAGTGGTAATCTGTTATGTCTCTAAAAGACAAAAATCTTAAGCTAATTATGTTATAGAAATGAATGATTGTATAATGAAAGAAAATGTGCTAATGTAAGTTGGTTTTTGAGCCTTGAATTTGAGTGTATCAGTTCTTTGCATCTACTTATTCCTTCACAGGACAAGTTAGATGGGCTGAAAAATCGAAAGAAAACATTCATCCAGCCAGATAAAATATACAGTATTATGCTTTCCTTGTCATTTGAATATGGAACATRAAGTGCCACGATGCCAAGCTGTAGGAGATATTCCACTAGCTACATCTGGCTCCTTGGCAGGGCCTTCATTTATAGAGTTGGCAGTACTGTGCTTATTTGGCCTGTATGCTGCTATTAGAAATCTGTCTGGTCTTTTGTATTTTATTTTGACTCTTAGGTAGTTTTATTATACTAGGGAAATGAACAGGATAGCAATTCAGACAGTTTAATACTTTTCTCTTTTAACTTCCTGCCTGTTTGCACAGCTCTCTCATATGACCACTGTGCAGTTGTTGGAAAGTTTCTTAGAAAGGGCAAATCATCGTTCCCTTATAATTGAGGCAGCATCATTAGATATTTTGTGTTTTAATCATCTGCTGTGTATCACATATGTCTGTTCCTTTCAGACTCCCAAGTACAAAGAAAATTCTGTTTAGCGTGAAAAGCAATATTTACATAAAAATAAATTTATGCTGATTGGGAATAAATCTAAGATTGGAAGTGGTGAGGTGGGGATCAGAAGCTTCAGTTGCTAGAAGAGGAAGTTTCTGGAACAGGAGCTATCTGATAAAATTGCTAGAAGTTAGTACTTCTGCATATGCATAGCTACCAGTCTGCAAAAGGAATTAATAGTAAGCCTTGGGCACCAGTAATTTTGTGTGGATTTCTAACATAGAAAGTGTAACAAGCAACTAAAACTCTTGCCCAGGTTGTGAGAAATGCCATAGTTTTGTAATACTATAAAAAACTGTGATAAATCAAATTCAGGAAAAGCTGATTAATGCGTAGGAAAGAAACACTGTTTTATGCAGAAGTAGTTCACTTAGTCTTTGACTGTGAGGTTGCTTGTTCCTTCTTTTGGCTTGCCTGGTATTGACTGATAGGCCATGGGTCTGCTCCTGCATTGGTCTTTCTGTGTTTTAAAATACATACGGGTGTGTATCCTCTTGAATTGGGTTGAAAAATAGTAAAACTTAAAAAATTACCTAATGTAAAAGTATAGCTTTTGTTGTTTGAGTGGTTGCGTTTTGGGGTGCTTTTTTGTTTTTGTTACTGTTAGGTAAATTTAGGATAGTCCAAAACTGTTGTTAGTCTTTGTTACTCTTTAAAATACCTATATACATTAACATCATACTCTTGAAATTATTAGTGCGTTTTTGTTCAAATGATCTCCTTTGACTAATATATAGAAAACCCTTCCAGTGAATGGGAATTTTTTTTCAGATGTAACATTTATTCTGTTATAATAAGTTCTCATTTTGCTCTCTCAAACTGCACTGAATTTTTACTGTATGATCAGATAAGAAGCATGGGAGTAGAGCATCAACAGCGGTCCTTTTTGCAAATGAAATGCTTAGCACTGTCTGAAGTAAAGAAGTGGAGGTTGTTAGCTATGCGTGGCTGCCATAGAAGGCAAGAACAGGGAGTTGCTGACAATCTCTGTCAGGAGGCTCAAGGTACAATCAGATGCAGGCTAGAGCGTAGCAGTTGTTTAACACAGTGTTTGGCAAAATTGCAGCACAAGCTTCTTTGGCAAGAGGCTATCCTGATACACTGTCTATGAATAATGTTTTCCTGCACAAAATGTGGTGGCCTGTATTGAAACTGGTATGGAATGATACAGCTTACTATTTACTTTTATGATAAAGACTCCGCAGAATTTCTAGTACTGCTGGTTGTCCACGCTTTTAAAATTGTACTGTGTGCAGATTTTCCATTTACTTTTCCCCAAATGCTTTGGAGATGTGTCTAGAGAAACAAAGCAGTATTTCAGTTCATTTCCCATAAATTGTGAGTGAGTAGTAAGTAGCAGCTTTCCATTTAATCTTGTTGTTTGGGACTATGCACAAGACAGCAGGTGAAGCCTTCTAGTGAGACTGTCTTCCGTCAGCATTCAATCCATCTGCAAACATCAGTTTAACATGCCAGCTTAATTATACTATTGTACTTTGGTTTGACTTAAAGCTTACTCGTATTAAAAGAAAAAATAAAAATGCCTCAGGATTTGAGAAATTTACCAAAGCCTAGTTTGGGAGAGAAATAGACTTCAGCTGGAGGTTGGCACTAACACTTGGTGCAAAAGTCGTTGCAAAATCTAAAGAAATAGATTGTCACTAGTGGTTTGAGGACAGTTCTTTCTAATCTAAAGTTGTGACATAGATGAGAATCTCAATGAAACGAACATTTTGGATACTTTATCAAAATGTAGATAAAAATAATTTTAATGTGAAATTTTTATTTGTATTGTAAACTGTCAAACTTTTCTTGTTCTTATGAAGCTTGCACTGCAGAAATTTTACAGGCTTCAATTCAGGAAGGTACTTAACTTCTAACCTTAATTTAAAATCTGCTTAAAGTCAACAAGATTTTAGCATGAAATCATGGAGAGAATTCAGCTGTTCTAAGGGAAACAGATATTAAAATGTCATCGTGAACAGGATTACAGTTTTGTAGATAAGCCAGAAGCCAGAAGATAGAACAGCAAATAGTTCCTCCTGACATTTGCAACAAAAATGTGAGGAGATGGGGTGCATCAGGTAGTGTGTAAAATGGTTAGTCACTCTTGAACTTCACCTCAGACTTTTCCAGAGCCAGTAGGACTAAGCTAACTGGTATTATTTATTAATTGTGGTTGCTGCTTGTTAATACCACAAGTTACTTGAAGTTTTATTAGGTCWGTCTGTGGAAAGCAGTTTCCCCCCAGCTGACAGATTTTTGGGAAATTTTCTTTTACTTTGGTAAACTCATCACTACAAATGTAAATGCATTTTGACTGACTAGGCTAGATTTTTTTTGCCTTCTTATTCTTAAAACAAAAAAAGGTAGGTGTGAGACTAACAGGAGACAAAGTTCCTTTTCTAGTTTGTTTTTATGTTAACTTTTTGTAGAAGTATGTAGTCTTTGCTAGGGCACACATTTACTTTGAGTTAAAACGTACTGCATATTTACTGAAATTGTAAATTGTCGCATCACTGACCTGCTTACCTGTAGTAGGAAATCTGAAACCAATGAGTGTTGAGGATCTCAGCTAGCTTCTGGGTGTAGATATGGATACCGTTTAGGTTCTTCCCTTTCAGCTTTCTTTGAGTTCATCCAACTTAGAAGGAGCAGAGTTACTCTCTCAGATACAGTGTTACCAGGCCAGCTCAGACCCAAAAGAGTCATTGCACATATGGTGTACTGCCCACCATTGTGGGCAATTGTGCAATTGTGTTCTGTGACCAGCAATTCATGTAGCAATGCTGTGATCCTGGTTTGGGGATTTAAAGTATGATATTTGTGTTGTATAAAATATTTGTAGTTTTAAATATTTGCTTGGGAGTTTAAATATTGCTTTGTTAAATTGCAGTGCCTCAGTACAAGTGTGTAGGGTTTTTTATATGTTTTTCTGTGCTCAGTTCAGAAAGAAGACGAAAGGCTTAGGGGAAGAACAGAATTTGGAGTTACCAGCCTCAAGTAAAACTAAGGATGGTTACGATAGTAGGAGCTACTGTATTACAGAGGGTAAATAACTGGAAAGTTCAGTCATTCAGAACTAACTTCAGATGGTGGTAGTTGCATGTGAGAGAAATCAATATACATATTTTTCTTTTAAGTCTCTTATTACAACTGGAGCATTTGTGGAACCCAAGCCTGAGGTATTTTCATCAGGAAAGCAGTCTTTTGCCACCCACAGTGGCTTCTGTTTGTGTTGGTGCAACTGTTTTTGGGGCAAAGCAGTGAGCCAGATTGGTAATAAATTAGTGCTTAAAATAGCTGCTTACCATTGTCTGTTAAAAATAACCGTGCACAAGGGGGTCTTATCGGTTTTGCAATCATGATAATGTAGGTCGGGATAATCTTCTTATTGGTATTAACTACGCAGTCTTTTTTGATACTTCTGAAAGAGATCTGATTATTCATGTGGTAACTGTATCATTGATATGTGGAAAAAATATGTGCTGTTAATTTATATTTCCCTGAAGGTATTTCTGTGTCTTACAGATGTATCAAGCAGTCACTTGCATTTTTATTTAATGTGGTTTTTCATAAAAATTCGTAATGGTGACTGTCACAGACAGCTAAGTGTACTTATTTCCCCCTTATGAAGAAAAAAGTGAGAGACCTTTTAAATATTATCAATGTGTTCTCTTCTTTGCCCTTTTTGTAAAGTGGTCCTTTGTTTCCTTTTTGGAAATTCATTCATTCAGCTTATTTCTGGAAACACTGATAAGCAAATGAAACTGTCAGTGGACCAAATGGCATAAAACATGTCCTGTAGTGTATCTGATTTGTGTCATTATGAAAGATACTTTATTGTTGCTTTGCAAGTTGCCTCTTTCATCTTTGTTAGCTCGTAATGTCCCTGTGAGTTAGTTTCAGATAGTATTTGCCATCTTATGTTCTCTGTGAAAGCTTTGTAAATGTTTTCGAGTGAGAGACTGGAGAGCAAGAAAGTTATGTGCAAAATTTGTTCCTCTCTCTGCATGGGAACAGTTTTGAAAATGTAAATATTTTTCTCCCACTATAAGAGAGAACAGAGTAACCCTTACCAAATGCACGTCTTGCTCAACACTACGTGCCATAATGCAGCAATGACAGCTCTTGCATCTCTGGTTAGACAAGGCTTCCAAGTCTTAACAGTAATAAAAAAATTGTGAAAAAACCCTGTGAATATCAATTCCAGACACTAATCTTCCTCCTCCCCAATCTTTTATCTTTCTAGTTTATGTGGGCAAGAAATGGTAGGACTAGTAAATGCTGAATGCCCCGTTGGATGATTTGATGGTATTAAGAAGAGATTCCGTTCTGAAATTGTTGGCAGTTGATAGGGCACAGTGTATAGCAGCTACAATTTTCAGATMGTTCTTGACTAAATTATTTCTATAGTGAATTGTTTATAGTCATGTTCTTGATTTTTAACATTATCACTTAAACCAATCATTCTTTTGCAACCCAAATCTTGGAAAACTTGAAAGGGTACTACTGGTAAGTTGGCCTAAAATTTCTCAAGAAGTGAAGTGGTTGCAAGCTCACAAAGTAGGTCATTAATTTCTGAGAACTTTAGTTGATATATCCAGGCTGTTCTCATGTATCCAGGCAGTTCTTATCCAGAGGGATAAAAAAGCTTGCAAAATCATTCTGTTTTTTAAAAAATATTCAGGGATAAATCTGTTGCTACTGTCTGTTGAAGATTTGGGATGGGGGGACTGCCCTCTTGGAAAGGGTGAGGAGGAGGTTTACTTGCAGAAAGGAGGCTGGAGAACTGGGTTGGTAGTTCTCCAACACCAATGAAGTCATGGACACAGCATGTGTTTGGACGTGACTTCTTGATGCCTGTTCAAGGCAGTCTTTTCAACTTTTGTTGCAGCTCTGATCAGTTAGGCTTTTGCCTGATCTTCTGCATGAGTGGTTGGTGGTTCTTCCTTTCTCTAATATGGAGCTTTTTCTCTGGAGACAAGGGAGGGGCTTCCTCAGAGACTGAGAGAACTTGAGGCAGATGATTGTGTACCCTAGCTTGTCGAAGAGAAGGTTGGTGAGTTGTTCAGGAGGATGTATGGTAGATGGTGAGCTAAATGTCATGCATATGCTTCGCAATATTTTTAAGAAAGTAAGAAAGAAAAGTAATCGATCTGGGAGCTGGTGGCACAGGGCTTGAGCAGAGAAAAGCATTGCAAGAGGCGCAAACTGTCATGGAGAAAATCTAAGTTAAACTGATTTGCCTATTACTATATCTTAGCAGCAAGCAAAATCCAGGATAGTTGAATACTTCACACTGTGTAGGCTCTTCGAGAGCAAGCTAGGAAAGGAGGGCCCACCTTTTCCATTTTCCTGTCAGTAATACATCCCATTTTCCCTCCCCTCGTGTTCTTCCCTTCCTTCCACCCTATGTATCTGACAGGTGTCTTTAGGTAGCCACTAATTGCCTCTTCAATAATCATGCCAATCTTTACAATTTGCCAGAAAAGGCTGATTGTCTACTCACGTTTGGTGCAGAACAACAACCATATTTTGCTATAAGGTTTCCTAATGCAGCTGCAAAATCCAGATGTTGCTACTAGGTAAATGAAGCAAGGGCATCCAGGTGATTGCTGCCTGTTAGATGTGAGTCTATTGATAGCCCGGGGTATTCAGTAGGGTCTAATGCATGCTGCAGAATTCACTGGCTGTGCTGAAGGGGTGAAACAGTAAAGCTACTATAGTTTTATTTAATTTGGAGAAGTAACAGTTCCAGTTTTCAGAAAAAGTAAGTTTCTCAGAACTTCTGATTTTGAATGTAGTATTGCCTAGAGAAAAACACTGAGAAAACAGGAATTTCTGAAAGTTGGAGAAAGATGTGTTTATGAGATGAAGGAACAGGATCAGTTCACCATTTTTTCCCAAAACTGGATTCGTATTTTAACTGCTTTGTCTTAATAGAATGATCTTATTTTCAAATTTTAAAATGCTGATCATGTGTTTAAAATAAAAATTGCCACATCAGCAACTGGCTCAAGTGCTGCCTTTCAAATAAGTCTGCTTTATATAATCTTTGAAATAGTTGGGTTTTTTAGTTTGTTTTTAAATCACTCCTTCCTCACAGTTGAACTGTGCTGATTTTAAAAAATACTTTAAGGTGAATCTGCAGGAATTGTTTGGCATGTTCTGTGCATATATTATGGTTGTATAAAGTTCATTGTTTTCTTTTCTCACTTTATGATAGCATTTAACTGAGTGTGATACRATTTTATTCTTTCAAATAGTTGATAATTTTGCAAGCACACAGCTAAGTTATGCCTTAAAGCTATGTAAAATTGTCAGGAATGGGAAGAGGGGTTCATAGTGCTACTGGAACGGTCACAGCAGCATTTTGCCGGAGCTCCGCTGGTCTGTAGATACACCGGTGGCTGTAGCCAGCTGGTGGGTGTATTCCAGCTGCTTTGGTTGATGCCTGGCTACAGCAGTGGATGTTGCTGTAGGAAAGAATCTGACCCAACATTAACTGACACTGGCCTGATTGCTGTGCTGTTCTTTAGTAAATACCATTCTTTAAATGGCATTCTGTGTTGTAGAGAAGCAAGCTTTAGAAGGAGTGGTAATTTCTCTTTCCTAGAATAACTGATATATTTAGAAAAACAGACAAGAGCTTGGATACATAATCCTTTATCAGATCTAAGGAAAAAGCTGTGTTACACATTGGTTAACATCAGCAATAGAAGTTCTCTCATCTTTGTTTGGTGTTATCAGACCAGAGACATTTGTAGAAACTTGAGCTTTCCTCTGCATACTGCAGCTCAGCTGTTGATGTTGTACTTATTGACACACTTCTGTTAGTAGAAACCCATTTGTGGTAATTTGAGAACTGATGGTGTTATTTTAAATACACATTTCATGATCTAATTTAAGAGGTATTTCTGTCCTGTGGTGCATCACTTGAGGTGAAAACCTACGTGTGTTTTTATGATCTACTCACAGATGTAAGCTAGAATGACTGAATAAGTCTCTGGCCAGGAAAAGCAAAACATTAGGCTATATGATTTATCTTAAACTTGTTTTACATGTATTCATGTTGGTACTTTCTTATTATAAACATATGCTGAAGGCTTCTCTGTAACAGCTGGTTTTTTTCTGAGATGAAATAATCATGCAGTGAGTAGGATTCTGGCATTTGTAAAGTAATCTCATAAGGCTCTATATCTCTCATAAAGCAAATGGGGTTACAATATTCCTAAATCTACATGTGAAGGAGTACTAAATTCAAACTGTTTCTTATTAAATCTGACATCGGTGCATCAATGGATGTAGTATCAGAATTCCTGACTGTACATTAAAAATGTGTATATTGTGGTGATGTCATTTAAAATCCATTAGACTTTGCTTGATCTAGGAGAGCACTGGATCTGAATTTCAGCATTTGCATATGTAAGCTAATCATCAGTTGTTTTTTTGATAGCCTATGCTTTTTGTGTTATGTATGATGAGGGAATATCTGTGCTAGGTACCTTACTATATAGCAAAAGGCAAAGAAGTGACTTGCAAGAGTATACAGTATAATTGGTTTTAGGTAAAGCAAAGCTTAAAAGAAAGCGCAGAGGAGTGTGTTTCCCAGTGTTAGCCCTCTCTGAGCTTCTAAAATGTCTGATAGAATATGTTGAACTTTTAGCAATCATATAGTTGCATGAAAAATATGTCTTGAAACATCCTCATTTTCTTGTTATCTGTTTTAGTTATTAATTTAAAATGTTTAATCATAACTGAATTTACTCTCATAGGCCTCGTTGAAATGACACTTGTTTAGTAAATCTCTCATTTCATGTATAGGTCACTCTTTAATGAGCAGTAAATACTAAACCGTTGCAAACTGTTGCACTTCATCTTCTTATAATATACTTTCAGATTATATTTCACTTGCCATTTTATTCCTCATCATGCAGCTCTGTGGATTGCTGGCGTCTCAAGTAATCTTCAGTATTATTTTTAGCAGCCCTTGCTGTTTTTCTGTCTATGGCTTTTCTAGATTTCTTGTAAGTCCAGACCTCTCTGAGTCTCCACTGGGAAATTGTTTTGAAAAAATACCAAATTACACTGTTTTTCTGTTTAGTAATTCACAAGGGTTTGGGTTTTTTAAATCCTTTAAAGACTTAATTACATTAGTTTGGTGGGGGTAAGGGGTGTGTTGTCATATGCTTTTCAGGAATCAAGGAGGTATGATAATCCATGTACTTGTTAGCATCTTCAAAGAGCTCTGAAAGATTTGTGAGATCTATCTTGTTTTTATAAAAAGTCTATTTGTGCTGCTGTTCTGCTGTGTTCTATCCAGCTATTTGTTGCTTCTGGTTTCCACTCCTTTTGTTGCACATAAATTGTAATTTTCTGCTTCATAACTCCTGGATTTCCCTTGGATCCTTTCTGAAGAACTGTCAGGCGCCTGTTCCCTTGATACCAGTGTTACTTTAGATGAAGGGTTATGCACCGCAGTTGGGCAATTTCATACTTCAGAAGTTTTGGGTCTCTCTCATCTGGTTGCAGTGACTTACTTGGTTTATCAGGATGGCCTTCTGTGCTGACACTTAAGTTAGAGACAGTTTCTCAAGTTCACTCTTTGCTTGGAGAGTCTGTAGTGTTGAGGTTTTTTAGATCTTCTTGGAGACTGTTTAACTGTTCTGTGTGTTCTTTAAATAGCTGGTTGTTTCAATGTGTATCAATTAGATATTTGCTCTTCTTATGATAATAAGGTCTTCCTCTTGGGTAAGACTATAATAACAGCCATGGTGAATCAGGCCAAAGGTCCACTTACCTAGTCCAGTACCCTTTTTTGACAGAGGACAGTAGTAGATGTTCTTAGAAAATAAGAATGGGGAAAGAAGGTAATGATGTGGTATTTCCCTACAATACTTTCGCAGCATCTTTTCTTCTTAGGTTATTCAAAATACCTGTAAATATCACCTTGTAAAAAAATCAAACTTCACAGAATCCTAGAATGGTTGAGGTTGTAAGGGACCTCTGGAGGTCATCTTGTCCAAACCCCCTGCTCAAGCAGGGTCATCTAGAGCAGGCTGTCCCGCACCATGTCCAGGTGGCTTTTGGGTATCTCCACAAGTGGGGAGTCCACAACCTCTCTCAGGCAACCTGCAAAGTAAATTGATTTTATAATGAGACATTACTTAAATTAAAGAAGTTGTAGACGACCTATTTTTGAACAGACTTCCAAAGACACCAAGATGATCAGTAAGTCTTAAGAGAAAAAGGTGTGCAAATAAGTTTTTCCAGAGTGTTAAAATAATTAATTGCTTTAAATAGTTAAATAACTATTATGTTAAAGTTAAAATAATGGAATCCAAATAATAAGACTATAAGAAACACCTAAGTTTTTCATCTGAACTTTTTGTTTCATTCCGATCTAATTAATAATATTGTAGTAGTATAACTATAGTTACGATGAGACATATAAGTACCGTTACATGTTCAGCATAATAAAATTGCTTAGGATTTGATGAGACACATAATCTAAATTAAAGACAAGTTGTACTACCCGTCAAAGCAGTTCTTCATATAAAACACTGCATCATGATTTATTTGATATGTTCTTATATGCTGCAGTTAATATTTTTTTAACTGGACAGTGTTCTTGGATCTTTTTCAGGGTTCAGCTGATCCTTTAAACAGTGCATTCCACCTGACGTACAACATGGTATTGAACTTGCTTCGAGTAGAAGAAATTAACCCTGAATACATGTTAGAAAAGTCCTTCTATCAGTTCCAACATTACAGAACTATTCCAGAAATAGCAGAAAGTAAGTATTACTGTTTGTTGTACTCATGAGAGTCAGTATAAAAGATGCTGGACTGTGAGATTGGGTAGTTACACTTCATTACACTTACAAGACTTCATACCTGTGCAGTTCTTGTCTCCCTGCCTACAGTTGCCACTGCACCATTTGCTGTTATGTTATAGTTTCAGGAAGAGTAATTTCCTCTTGTTCTTAGGTCCCATATTGATAGGCGCTGTCAATCTATGACAAGAGCTTTCCTATCCAGGTCAGACAAGAATGGTTGTCACATTGCTAAACTGTAGAACAGGACGAAAGAAAAACGATTTTAAAATTCTTGTGGCATGTTAGAGGTGCAGAGAAGAAAAGTCTTATTCCTTTTTGATATGCAGAACTTAGCTAAAAGAAATATAATTTTAATATCTCATTACAATCTCTAAAAAGAACTCAGGCATGCTGCATTCAGAGTAGTATAGGAAAAAATGTTTAATTAAAATACAAAGCAAAATTCAGAGAGGACTGAGACATTATTTGCACTCCACTGAGTAACTAAGTTTTGTGCCATGATCTTTAAATAGTGTGTTTTCATGAGCCAAAGTCAGTTTCCAAAAATCTCTGCCAGTGTTTGAGAGTGAGGCCTCCTTCAGAACTTAACCCAGAAGAATCTGAGGAACACAAGAGGTAACTACTTCCTTTGCCACTGATGAATGAGCAGTTCATCTGTTAATTGAATAGTAAGAGAGTCAGCGTGTGTGTGCATGTAGCTTTGATAGACACGCAGGGTGGGGGTTTCGATTCCCTTTGCAGAGCTTCTGTTAGTTTGCAGGTGCAGTATTGAAGACAGTAGTAGTCAAACACAGTATGTATTTCCTGAAAACCTCCCTGTTCCAATTGGCATGCCTAGATCTTCATTCTGGCATTCCAGCATTGCTATTTAAATAGAGAAATGGAGCTGGAGAACATTTTTCATATTTCTTGGATGTTTTTTGTTTAGGCACCATACTGGGCATTAGAATTTCGTAATTGCTTCAGCTGCAATTAAAAACACAAAGGAGAGAAATGGTTGTTTAGATCAAGGATGAAATCATGCCATGAGTATGGATTGCTAGCTTTTTTCTTTAAAAAGTTGGCATCTAAAAATAGGGAGCGCTTCCCCTGAGCCATCTCTGATGTCCTGGTGAAGAGGAATTTCTGAGTCACCCATAGGCATTCAAATAGCATGCAAGAGGGTGAGTTGGTAGAGAGGAAAAAGAGATCTTTATAATGTGTCCTTTTTTTATGTTTACTAGTGGTATTACCAGTGTGAGAGAACGAAGCATGTTGCTTATAATGAAAACTGATTTGCRTAAATAAGGTGTAAAAATGTTGGAAGAAGAAAATACAGATATCCAGCTGATGAAATCAAAGCCTAAAACAGGTTAGGAAGAACATCTTCTAACAACTTCCCTGTTGTTGGAAGGCATC
Source organism: Oceanodroma leucorhoa (assembly GCA_030449065.1). Taxonomy (NCBI): domain Eukaryota; kingdom Metazoa; phylum Chordata; class Aves; order Procellariiformes; genus Oceanodroma; species Oceanodroma leucorhoa. The sequence goes on from JASVER010000093.1 coordinate 3,560,753, forward strand.
TTGTTAGAAGATACCTTATAGAGAAATCCTATTTTCATAGGAGGAGGTAGAAGAACGCTGGTAGGCAGTGGATACCCTCCTACAAATCACTGAAAGTTTTTGTGGGTTTCTGCAACCCTGAATCAGTGATTCCTGGACAATTGGGGGTCTAGGCTTCTCTGTTTTCTCAAGCTTGTTTATTTAAAAAAATTAATTTAGTATTAAAATTTAATTTCCTATAAATAAAATTTAATGGACACATTTACAGATTTCTAGCTTTCCAGAGAATGRGTTATTGTAAATAGAAAATAAACGCCAAAAATGGTGACAAAATACTAGTTATGTAGATCTGAAAGTGAAACATTGATTTCTAAATCGGTGGAGTTAATTAATTTCTGTGAGATTTTCTTTTTATTATAGGAGTGAATAATTTGGAAGGACAGTACAACAAAATAGCAATTCCCAATGAAGAAAATGTGGTCATATACTACAAAATCCGACAGCAGCTTGCAAAACTAGGTAAAGAGATTGAAGAATATGTTCACAAACCAAAGTATTGCTTGCCCTTTCTACAGCCAGGAAGACTAGTAAAGGTAATTTTATTTTTCTTCTGTTTTGTTTTTATTTCAAATCTCTACCCATCTGTGAWATTTTCAGGGATCATTTGTGTCTGCCAGTTTACCATCTTGAAAAATTACATGCATCGCACTAAGCAACAGTTTTTACTTCAGTTATGTTTCTTTGTTAAACGTTCAACAATGAATTAAAAGAAATACTGTTTTCATGACAAATAATTGYCCATGACTGCTGTTGTAAATATCAGAAATACAAAAAGGTACTCTTGCTAGAGTGTGATTATACATGCGTTATAACATCTTGTAATATTTTCAGGTGAAGAATGAAGGTGATGACTTTGGATGGGGAGTGGTTGTTAATTTCTCTAAGAAATCAAATGTTAAGGTAAAATATACATTCTCTCCATTAGAAAAATATATACCTTACTACTTTTTCTGAAAATAAGATAGAACTCTTATTTTCTTTGTAGTTTTCAAAGGCAAAAAAAATTTCCTTTCACCCCAGGTTTACAAAAAGCTCAGGCCTTCCTGAAGTGAAAGTATGAAGAAAAAAACTGTGGAAGGTGGGACAAACCTTAAGTCCTGTGTTAATTTTTTAATTTTTGGCATATTTATGGAGGAAATGCTTGCTTGTGTCTAGGATAAGTAGTTCAAAAGTGCACTTGGCACTACAGACGTTTCAAAATATTTAGTTTGTTTCTATGACATCCCCAACAGTGCTATACTAAGAAAGATACTATGTTATCTACTCTCAGAAAATCTGTAGAAGCTGTAAGTGAGGGTTGAGAGCATGGGGAGACTGACATTTGGCTCTACGTAGAAGGTTGTCTTAAACTGGGGAATTGTCTCTTGAGTCCTAAGCTAGTGCATGAGACATGGGATGGCTTGTCCTCTGGGCCATTGCTGTAGAGTTGAGGATTGGGAAGTTAAAATACAAAAAGAGGAAAACAATAGAAATGGATTCGGGGAAATGTGGAAGAAAATACAGAGGRCAGTGATACAATAGAAGCCAGATTTGGTTTTCCTTCCAAAAATCCATTTTTGTAGTTGGTCTCCGCATAACCCTGGAGATGATGTTTTTCAGAAATGTTTTTACAGGCTACTCTGCTGGCTAAATTAAACCCTAAGTTTAAAGTGTATTTTTCTGTGGTGGCATTTTTGATGTAATTTTGGCAGGACAGCATTGGCATTAATTACTAGGTCTAAATGAGAAGTTGTCATTGTCAAGTTCTGGTGGTGGCTGTACATTGTGGCACCTTTTGGTGCTTCCCTAGTATATATTTATTAAAGAGGAAATGAGAAAAATGTGTGCATACAGAACATATTAAAAGAGATTTTGTTTTGATTTTCCATCTTCCTTTTAAAAGTCACATTTCCTTCTTTTTCAAGTTGGAAAACTGGACTGTTAACTGCTATTGCCTAAACTTTTGCTTCTAGACTGCTTTTTTCATAGAGCCACATGAGCATTAAACCAGATTTCCCCCTCACCCCAGCCTTCTGTGTAAAATCTGAAGAATGTCACTGGAGGCATTCTTCTATCTGTGTCATATTTTATCCACACATATATTTGCCTTCCCTATCTGGCCTGTCTCACTGTTGTAGAAAGCCTTCAGGTTTGAACGGTAGCTTTGAAATTAACGGTCTGTTCTGCAGGAGGCGGCTCTGGCTCCAGCAGCACTTTTTTCATTAAGTCATTCTAGCAGCTGGGTTGAATTTTTCCTTCTGAGTTCTGTGGAAAGAATGACAATAGGTGCTGAAAATTATGGAACAGACTTAAAGCTGTGTAACTTCTAAAATCAGTATGGAAAGGCTAGTTTGTATGAGCAGAGGCAAAACAAATGACTTAAAGAAGCTGTTATTTACGCATTTTAATGTGTCTATTCAATGCATTTTTGTCCTGGGATACAGATGCATTTCCCCATTACTGTTTAATGTAGTAGTATACTTAGTTAGTATTGAAAATATGTCACTATTATGTCATGTCTTTAAACCTTCATCTACTTCTAAGCTGTGACAGTTCTTTGGATTTGCCTTTAGAAACTATGTTGAGTTCAGTCTATATTACTGTTTTTTCTTTAGTTGTAAAATTTTCTTCACTGTATCATAGTTTCTAATGAAGTCCTTTTTCTAGTGAGGAATACATGTAATTAACATTGACATTTAGGGTTACAATATGTCTGTATTTCACTGAGTAATTCTCTTTGTTCATTGCAATGTGAAAGCAAAAGCATGAGTCAGTTATGTTCATTGTTAATTATATTTAGATGTTTTTCCAGCATTATTTCACGATGCAGTGTTCCACAAAATTGTGAATACAAATAGCACTTTATCCTGAATTACAGTAGATAATTTCAAGCAGTGGTGCTTGCTATATATTGTACAGTATAGTAGGCAGCAAACTATTTGCTTTGGAATTCATAAAAAAAACCAAATATTTTTGAGTGAGAAATTTTATTTCCACTAGATTGTGCCAGCAGTATGCTGGTTTTGTGTCGTGCTGTTAATAAGCCATATTGTCTTCTGATCCCTGATTCTAGACATCAATTTTTTTCTGTTAACAGTTATTGTAACTAAAACTTGAGATGCTGCAATTTGGTCTTCCTTGTTTAGATGATTATAATCATTGTATATTAAGCTTAAATTTACATACTTATCTGTTCATGTTTATTTATAATGTTTACTACATAAACATAGTTTTTAGTGCCATGTCATGGTCATTGAATTTTCAGTGAGTCTGGTGTWACTAATCTGGGAATCTGAATTTGTTATCTGTGCTTTATTTCTTGACTTGCAGATATGATCAACTGTCTTACCTTGTTTTGTTTCTGGGCACATGAAGTAATAGATGTTTCAGGGCAAATGTAAAATCGTTGGAATACACCTAATCATGCAGTATTCTGCCAAAGAGGGCAGATTTTTATCCTTGAATCATGTGAATTGATGCAGCATGAATCAAAGGATCATTCAAACTCGAAATGACAGAGATGTCTGTGACTAACAAATTTTTACAGGGTRTTTGAGTCTCTTTTTACTCTTGCATATAAAAACATGGTTGTTCCTGTTCAAGGGTTTAGTACCTGAAATGTTGTAGGAAATCCATTGAAGGAAACACTACGCATTCTAAAAGCAGTTCTAGATTAAGTCACGTCTGGTCAGCATTGTCTAAAAGCCATTGATACACATAACTTATAGAGAGTGATATTAACAGCAAATGTTAATGACATTTATACTCCTGCTTTATTAGTAGGTTTACAATACAGTTACTGATAGAAATATTTTTTTCCTCTCATAATTTTCTAGACATTTCCAATTCTAGTATTTTCTGTAGCATATATGTGCAGCTATGAGTTTAGTCTCTTCTTCATTCAAGTCAGCATTATGCTTTCCATGGCTTTGGCTGGATACTGATTTGGTATATGTGAATATTATTTTAAAATTCTACTTCAGAGAACAGTAGTGGTATGGGTCTTGTATGTTGCTGTGACTTCTTTCTGCAAATGCAGGATAGAATTCAGAGGAACAGTTTCTTCCCCAGCAAGCAATTGCGTTTCTTGAAGAAACTATGTATATTGTAGAACAGGATAACCCAGTTTTTTCGTTTAGTTTACTATGGCAGTTTCTCCTAGTACTTCTGAGAATCTCTTAGAAATGCCAGCTGGCTCCACCCTGCTTTGCATGCAGTGAAAGAAAATAGTATGTTGTAGATTTGTAATGAAAAATATTGCCTGGTAAAACTGAACTGAGTTAACACGGGATTTTGAAAAGACTGTTCTCTCTTTCTCTCTGTCTTATATTTGGAAGCAGAGAAGCTTGCACATAGTATTTTAAAAGATGATGTCTGCCTTCAGTGTTAGGCCTGTAACTTAGTTCTATTGAAATTCATAAAAATATTTGCTTATAGTAGGAGTGTATTTGAGCAACCTTAGTGCATATTCATCCAGTCAAATGACGTAAACATCAGGTTTTTTTAAAGCATTGTATAATAAAGTTTATGGCTTTGTGAACAATAGTCCTTAACCACCATATCTGCATGTTTGTGTTCTTTAAATGAATGTCAGATGTTACGTGTGCAGTTTGGGGTGTATATAAAGTTATATATATATATATATATATGGCCTGCAAGATGCAGCTTCTTGTTTGCTGCAGATACAAGCTGTTATGCTTGAAAGATTTTTCTGTGATCTTCACTGTGGGAAAAAACTTGAACTTGCAAACCTGCAAATGAAAGAGATCCCCCAAATTTTGTTTCTTTTTTAAAAAAGGCAGAGTTCAGTACTACTAGCATGATGCAAATATTTGGCATTACATTACAACAGATGTTGGCTTACTTTGAAAGAGCTACATCTAGAAGAAAAGGCAGAAGCACCTAGAGCTGCAAGTAGACTTTAGGCTACACTGGCGAGGGAGGATGGGGAAGGGGTAATTTTTTCAAGTGTTTTTTTCTGTGTGAGGGATCTTTCAATCAATACTGATTCAGTAGTTTTTAGAATATACTGCATCACGGAGCTGATACTCTGTAAAGAGCAGTAGCTCATTTCATACCTTTAATATTGAATAAAATCATGCTTTTTCCTTCCATTCTTGCTGGTATTTTAAAATAACCTGTTTTTTCTGTGCCCTCAACAGCCAAATTCTGGTGAATTGGACCCATTATATGTAGTTGAAGTACTACTGCACTGCAGCAGAGAGAGTTTGAAAAATTCTGCTACTGAGGCTGCAAAGCCAGCCAGACCTGATGAGAAAGGAGAGATGCAGGTTTGTTACACATGTTTATTCCCAATAATTTCTTATCAATGCTCTCAAAGATCCTGTTTCCAAAGCATTTGCAAACTGTGGTAAAATCGGGATTCATCGATACATTAAGGAAGTGAAAGAAGGTGTACACCTAACTTGTGCTTTCTTAAACAGCTGCTGATTTCACTGAAGAGAAAACTTTCAAGTGTGAACAAAATACTTGAGTGAATTTGTTACCATATAAGAAGTGCTTTGAAACTTAGTTACTGTTGTGTTATATATTTCCAATCAGTAGATATAAGACAATAGCAGTAAGGTAAATAAAGTTATGAAAATGACTTACATATGTGACAAAATCTGCAGATAAACAAGTGTCTATAAGCTGGTTTTTTTCTTGGATAGTTGTGTAGGATTTTGTAGGTAATGTGCATTTGTTCTACTAGATTTGAGAATTTAGTTAGAATTTTTATGATACTTGAGTAATAAATTTTAGCAATGCTGTTTGGCAGCACTTTTCTTAGCAGTATCTGCTGTCTCTGGGAACAAAATTTTTTTTTATTTCTTTCTGTTTTTCAGACCAGTTCAGCTTTGCGAGGCTATTTCATTCTAAAATTAAATTGAAAATGTTAGTAAAAGCATTTGCATTATTTAAAATTCTCAGTTTGAAACCTTAAGACAAACAATTAAATTTTCAGATCAGAGACAGTTGTTTAATTTGTCCACATGTTTTTTTCACAAAGTCCATTTAAAGCTTGAGATACGGTTTTGATTCTTCGTGGTGTCTTCATGGTTTTGATACTTATGAATATGTATTTGCTGATTTGACTTTCTCTGTTGTTAGCACTCATAGTTAAATATATGACAATAATTTGTCTGGTTTGGATCATAAGAGGTATTCCAGTAGATAAGRGGCAAGTTAATAGAAAAACCGAACATTTGTTTTTTCCACTTGTAGCCTCTCTCCAGATATAACTGAATACAGAATTTTCCCATTTGGACAAACTTACTTTTATTCTTTATTAATAGTTTATCTCATTATCCACATTTTCCTGCTTCCTGATATTCCTTTACCCACTGCTGTGTCCTTGTGTACTCAAWTTTCCTTTTCCTTTGTAAAGTTTTGCTATGCAACAGTAATAATAAATATATTTTTTACTGATTTATCAGTTACTTCACTCTCTTTGATAGGTTGTTCCTGTTTTGGTACATCTTCTCTCAGCTATCAGCAGTGTCCGACTTTACATACCGAAAGACTTGAGGCCTATCGACAACAGGCAAAGTGTGTTAAAATCTATACAAGTAAGTTCCACGAGGCTGTGTAAGCTGTGTGCTCTGATTAGTGAGGTACTCTTGAACCTAAGACAACTTTTTCTGAAGAAATTTGTCTAAAGCTTGTGTCACATCTTCAGCCTTGTTGTTAAAAGGGGTTGGAAGCCACGGTGCATGTCACTTGTTTCTCTTTGTTAACGGTCATTTTAAACTGATCTTGAAAACTGCTGAAACATCACATAACAAACTTACACTACTGCCTTCTGTGTCCCTATAGTTGTGTCAGCTGATTTGTAAAAGTATAGTTTATTTTACTGTTACTAATCTTACAAAAAATTTTTATTCTTTGTTTTCCTTTTAGGAAGTACAGAAGCGATTTCCTGATGGAGTACCATTACTAGACCCTGTTGATGACATGGGCATCAAAGATCAAGGACTGAAAAAAGTAATCCAAAAAGTAGAGGCATTTGAGCATAGGATGTATTCACATCCTCTTCACAATGATCCCAACTTGGAAACCGTATACAAACTTTGTGAAAAAAAAGCACAGGTAAAAATACGAAACAAAACACTATACATTTAGCTGAAGAGACAGACAGTAATAGTTCCCTTCTTACTTGCTTTCCTATTTATTTGCAAAGCCCAAATAATCCTTTTAAAATTAATAAGCCCAAATAATCCTTTTTAAATATGGTAAAATTATTGAATCTCACTAACAAACTGGCTGAGTTGGTGGTATGCCCTTGATTGATACAGATGGGAAGCACATCTGAAAAGAAAACTYTTCAGAAAAAGTCATCAGGGATTAGAAGGTTACAGAGGTGCCACTAGAGTCTTTTTCACTGAGTAGGCATAGCACAATACAGTGTAGGTAAAGTCTTCACAGATGGTTGAAACATCATTTTTAATATGCTTGTGCAGAGCTAAGTTGAATTGATGGGGCTTATTAGCGTGGGYAGTGTACCATGCAAATCATTGTGCTGCTGCTTCCTGAGCTGACTCCCAGCCTGGAAGCAATACATTTATTTATTTTCTATGGAGTTGTACCCTGCTAGACTGAAAGTGATTGCACACAAAAACAGCTCTTGTGTTTCTATGGTGCTCCAGAAAACAGGTTCTCCAAGAGTCGCTTCACAGAAGTGAGGTAGTTCTGGTAGGGGCAGCACAAAGTTGCATGTGGTAAGACCTGATGGACCAAGCAGACTTCTGCAAGGGTGTCTGCACTGTACACCCCGCTGTCAGGATGTTGACAGTGACTGTAATAAACTAGAAGACACTGGAGAAGCTCTGATAGCAGGAAATTATGGCTTGGGTTACATTTGATTCAATAGTTGGTTAGCTGAGACTTGGTACAGGTCTTAGAAGATGAGTGCTCATTTCTCAACCAAAGATTTCTTCTATGTGGGCTGGTTGGGTTTTTTTCCTTCTCTGGGTAAATAGATTAACTTCCCAAACTTGCCAGAGTTTCCTATGGGTAAATGGAGCTGATTTTTTTTTTTAATTATTTTTTTTAAACCTTCCTCTTAATAGAGTTAGATGAGTCAGTGTCAACTAGTATGTCCATATACCATTGTTCTGAGGCCTTTATGTAAATTAAACAGTGTCTTTAAAACAGTTGCATCTGTTAAACCAGCAACGTGTAATTTCTCTCCTGACCCCCCAGATTGCTATGGATATTAAAGCAGCAAAGCGAGAACTGAAAAAAGCCAGAACTGTCTTACAAATGGATGAACTCAAATGCCGCAAGCGTGTTTTGAGAAGACTGGGGTTTGCCACGTCTTCAGATGTTATTGAGATGAAAGGACGGGTCGCTTGTGAAATAAGCAGGTAATTGGTTTCTGTGCAAAGTGATTATTGTCATGAATACACACTTTACTGTCCTTGCTGAAATTATTATGTCATGTTTATATTTTAAAGTTCTGAGACCATTAGAAGAAAGATTCTTCAGAGACTGTGATCCGTGTCATAAAGGGAATACACTGATTGAAGCAGTAAAGATAGCAACTTAAGGAATAATACAATACATTTTAAAACTAAAACGTGGACATGGAAATGCCAAAACAATAGCTATTTTCTTACACAGCTTAGGCAATGGTGTGTGTTTTCATTTAATATTGTACATTACATGAGAGGATGGTCTCAGTTTTTATGGTTCCATTTCCCAGGACTCTTAGTACAGAATCACTCACAAACAAGGGTGTAATGGTGATCGTCAGCAATTATCAAGTCACTGACAAGTTTGGAATCCGGCTTAATTGCTTCCATAGGGCTGTTGGAACAAATCTATGGAAGTGATATATTTTACTGCAATACCTTTAGCAGGTACATATATATTGAAACATATTGTAAAGATGCCGTGGAAGCTCATGAATCAGACTTCAATACTTCAGAATGTAACTCAGATTTTGGCAGAATTTTTAAAAGTTACAGTGACTGCTGTAGTCCTTGCCTTACAGAGAGTTTGAAAGATGCTACCTATATTTGTTCGATATCCAACAGCTTTTTTTCCCCTGCAAAATTTGATAGCAAATTGGGAAGCTGAATCAGAATTWTATCAACTTCCTGACTTTCAGGAACTGTTTGCTGAGGAGTTACACTTTTCTTTGTAAAAAAAATCTACTTTTTTTTCCCCCATCCTATGCATTTGTCTGAAACTCCAAAAATAAAGGTGTAGTCTTAGCAACAATTTGATGTTTTATCCAAATAGTATGTTTGGATTTTGTATCCACATCATCCACTTCCTTTTATAATTCACGATTAAGTCTTTATTCTACAAGTAAATTGAAGCAAGTTTGTTCCTCTTTTTAGTATCTTGGAAATATCCAGTTGAATCTTTTTTGAGCAGCAGCAGTACCAGTTTTAGTCCTTTTCATAAGTTGCCTAATTCTCTGGTTCTTTTCTATCTCTTGTTGTCCTGCCTGATAAAAACTGACTAAAGCAACTGTTAATACTAACTTTTATGAACGATCAGGAGAGATTCTTTGTAGTTCAGTAAGAGCTTTTAGTTTCTTTAAAATACTGTCTCACTCTTCTACTAATTCGCATCCACCTTAAAAAGCTAATATATTAGTATCTGGTGTTCCCATAAGAAAAAATAAGAAGCTATTGTTTCTTATCTATATCCAGTTGCTTCACGAAACAAATTAATAGTACTTCATTTAAAAATTACATTTCAGTAAGTCTTTTTCCCTAAGCTTCCTTCTCTTTCTCTTTATTTTAGCGCTGATGAACTACTCCTGACAGAAATGATGTTCAATGGTCTCTTCAATGACTTATCTGCAGAACAGGCAACTGCACTACTAAGCTGTTTCGTATTTCAAGAGAACGTGAGTTACTGCTTCAGTTCATGAATTCTGGACATTCCTGTCTACCAACAGTATTGTTTATAATTCAGTTCCAGAAATTGGTCATAACAGTACAAACCATTGCACATTTTTTTATCTTTTCCCAAGGTGTTAGACCTGAACTCCCATTGAACTTACCAAAAGCATTGCAGCTTCAGGGCTAAAATATCTTTCCTCATGAGTGACATGCCGACGGTTGTGTGAAATTGCAGTCCTTGTAATGAATCTACAACTGTTTCCTCCTCATGCAATGAAGCAATATTAATAGATTCTCAGCATACGTGCTTGTATTTATGTATGTATACACACACACATCCTTATAATTTAAAATGTAGAATGATTATTTCAAAAAAGAGGCTTAACAATATCTGGTCCTACACTCTGGAGTGAGGGTACGTTTAATTCTGAGACATGCCCATGTTATGTTATTTGGACAGTACCCTTGACCTATTGATGGAAATGGCAATACCACATGGAATTGATACCAAAAGAGCTGTTAAAAACAGACCATATGTTATTAAAAGCAAAAACATGGTCATTTAATACCAGATGCCATTGTTTTCCCACCTACAAGCTGTATAGAAGTTTAGCATCATCAGGAAAATACAGTAAAATTCAACTTCCATATGAAACATTACTGCAGATGGCTAGCAAGATGTGTCACTCAGGTTGATTCTAAATGTGGAAAGCACATTAGCAGCAGATGCTAATGAATTACTTCCATTAGTAGAAGGGATACCAAGGTAAGCCCTTGCTAGTTAGAATATTGTGGTGCACTGAACAATAGTACTTGAGTCTAAACAGGTGGGACATAAAAATGTTGCTGTATTTGAATAGCCATATATTCATACATAACCACAGATGTTTAAGTTATTAAAAGCATTTGCTTTTTATATTTTTAAAGAAAAGCTTGTAGCAGAATAGTAAATGATAAGCATTTTGGCAGTTCAAAACTATGGAACAGCTAAATAGAGGGAATTTTGGAAGTATTCAGAAAGCAGGTGCTTTTTTTTCATACTGTTGGCATACTTTACAGAAAGGTTTTGTTTTCTGTTTTAGGTGAGGAACAAGTACTTGGGGAATTCAGTAAATTTTAGTGTTTGATAACAGGTTTGAGAAGTCATTGGAATAATTTAGGATGGCACTAGCACACATTGAACTTCTATTTTTGCATTTAATTTGGTGTAGAGCAAATGCATGGAAGCACATGAGATGATTTAATGTCTTCTTTTTCAGTCCAGTGAAATGCCGAAATTGACAGAGCAGTTGGCAGGACCACTTCGGCAAATGCAGGTAATCTGTCCATTAGAAACCTGTCTGAGCTCAGGGTTAATACTAACATAAGCAAAGTGTATGAGTAAAGTATAATAAGCACACAGTGAAGACTTGATTTTGGATCATCAGTGAATTTGGCTGGCACTGCATTGTGGTTTTGTAGTGTGTAATAATGTGTTATCTTGTTTGCAAGAAATCTTTATGCTAATTTAGATCATGCCTTTAAAAACTTTTATAAGCTTGCTTACTACACTGTAAGTTGTTAGTGGAGGCAGACTTAATGTAAACAGTGGTTTACTTTCTGGTTCTGAATAATTTCACACTAAAAAGGAAACCCCATCCTGTGTGCAGTACCTAATAATATGCAAGGCTTCCTATTGGTTAAACACTTAATTGGTTAATCTGTTTAAGCATATTATAAATTTAAAATATTTTTTTTTAAGGAGTGTGCAAAAAGAATCGCCAAGGTGTCAGCAGAAGCAAAACTGGAAATTGATGAAGAAAATTACTTAAATTCTTTCAGACCCAACCTAATGGATGTTGTGTATACATGGGCAAATGGAGCTAACTTTGCTCACATCTGCAAAATGACTGATGTCTTTGAAGGTATGTTAATCAGTTCTTCTTTRAGAGGTGTGAGATGGTAGTTCCATAACATGGAATGGTAATTCTGAATAACCTTATAACATCACAAGATTTGTTAACTCAGATGTATTCAAGTATCTGCACGGCTGAAACTAAGTGGGAAGAAAATTGTTTACTATATATGTTAATTTATAGTTACACTGTTGATAATTTAGAATCTATAGAGGACTTTTTAGAAAGGATATCTCTACATTCTAAAAACTTTTTATAAAACTCAGAAATCCTAAGTATTGCAACAAAAAGTAATGCTTACCTTTGATAGGTAAAGGGAAAAATACCATGTTCCAAATGCTTGCCATTAGGAGGTATAGCTCTATATACTGTGCTTGTCCTCATTACAGTTTTTTATTTACTTGATAAATTGAAGGTTTCTTCTGCTGTCTTAATGATGAAAGAAGTGAGAGGTGGTAATCAAGTCGCTGTTTTGGATGGTTCATCACAGCAGTGCAACGCAGATATTTGAAAAGCCTAGATGTAAGCTGTCACCTGCGTTAATTTGGTTCCTAAAATTGGAGTACTAGAAACTGCCCCTTCAGGAAGGATGCTTAGTTTTCACTATTTTGAAAGTAGGCTGACTTAAAGCCCAGATACTTTGTAAAAAGACAAACCATCCACCTGAAAGTCAAATCAGAATGACAAACCCAATTTCACCTTTTACCAGCTATGTTGAAAGTTGTGAAGAACGGTAGGATGGGTGCACCAGTCTTAAAAGTCTGTGTATAATGACTGATATTTGAAAATCCTTTTCTGAAGTTGTCACCATTGTCTTGCCTCTCTCACATGCTGTTTTCTTGTTTGTATGTACACAGTTGCAAATGGGAGCCCTTAAAACAAAGGAATTCGAGCACTTCTGTAATCCAATGCATAGACCCAGGAGCTTTCTAAAGCAGGTTGCCTGTGAGCAATAGGAATCCTGGCAGTCTTTGATTCTGCATTTAGCAGATTCCTCCTATTGCAATGAATGTCTGAGCCTTACATCTGCTGTAGAGGCACCCTGAGTAAGGGGAACACAAAAGAAGAAGCAGTAGCKAGCTTATGTTTTTACGTTGGCACTTGACTGTTCAGAATACACAGGGTAGTAGCGCTTTCCCATATTTGGGCTAGCTAAGGCTAGTCGGTCAGCTTTGTCCTAATCAACAGTGCTAGCTCCCTCAAAATGAGATCTTATGAGCCTATTTTGAGAAGTTCAGCTCTTGTGGCAGGGGCCGACGCATGATTTGTCCCTTAACTTTTAATAGACTGGTTTACTGTGCGTTGTCCAAGTGGAAGGAAAGCACTTCAGACGTCCAGAGTCAGCTATGCTTACCTTAAATGCAGTGTGGTGTTGCTAAATCCCAGGGGAGTTTGCCCTGGTTAGCCAAGTTGCTATAGTGATTTCAAAGAAATTAAAAACCAGAATACAAAAAAAAAAACACCAGCAAAACCAAACTGAACAACAAAGCACAAACCAAAACCCACAGCATCCTTATTTTGATCTTAAGTACAAATTTTCATTTTAGGTATTAGTGCTTCCTGTCTTTATTTTGATAGAGGTTGTTACCATGAGGTACAACATGATGGCTTATTAAAGCTCTAAAAGGAGGTATATTTTCCTCTTTGTCGTCTAGGCAATGTGGAATTAGCAATGATGAGTTGCTGCTATTACAGGAAGTCCCAACTTCACTGTTGTGCACCAGTTTTAGTAAGGATTGTGCACCAGTTTTAGTAAGGAGGCAGAGAATTGTCCAGCCATTAGAGAGTGCATTGGAAGCCACCACTTTTTTTAAACTAGTTTTTCATCACACCCCCCTCGCAAAGTTACTAGAAGTGCTTTCTGAAAGACCATGCTCTTCATGAATGAGAGATTAATGTTCAGTTSTGTGCTGCCATCCAGGCTAACAGGCACCAGCAGAACTTTTCTAGACAGAAATCTTGAGTCGATGGCATGCTTCCACTCCCACATGCCTTAAGATAGATGGTGTTCTGCTGTTTTATTAGTATTGATGGTCAAATGTCTGAAACCCTTTTCGGTGCAGTTATGAGTAGTGTGAAAGCTGGTAGTGGTGGTAAGTAAATGGCTGCCTTTTCAGGTTGCAGCATAAGCCCAAGTGCTGCAAGAGCGAGTGTGCTTGCCACAGATTGGAGCAGTGTTGATTGGCTAATGAAAATGAGTCGTCATTAAGCTGAAATGTGTGTGTTGGGAAGAAACAGAAATTAGAGAAGCTTTTCAAAGCTGCAGGGAAGAATGGTAAACTGAGCGAAGTATCCTATTAATCAATTGCAGATGGACTGGTTTGTGTTGTGGAAGTGAGTACAGACAATAGTAATTTATTCCAAAAATGCAGGTTTTTTTCTTGCACAAAAAAAGTATGTCTGCAACAACCCCAGCTATGCTGTCTGTACATGAKTACTCCCTCGAGCGGTTGTCAAGGTTAGCCTTGTAAATGGAGATGAGCAGATCTTTGAGATCTGAGCTGGGACCTGCCACAACACAGCGTGGCCATGCTCGGGGGAGCTGACCGCACTTCACTTGCTTTGGCTTTGTGCTTTGTGTCCAATAGACTACCTATGGTTTTTTTCACCTCATGTCACTGCAATAGGTTTTACAGACTGCTGCCCTCATATAACCTATTCTTACTGTGTAAACTGACATGGCCTACTGGTACCATATGAATGTTTTTTAGAAGGGAAGTGTTGTTTTCATTTTCTTAACTTCGTTGTTTTCATTTTCTTAACTTCTCCCTTTCCCAACAGCTTTGTAGAATGTTTTTTTCATATGGACACTTTTTCTCCAGATATTATGCCTTGTCTAGAGCTAGTATTTCACTGAACCATGAAAAGGTCATCTAGTCCAACCCCCCCCTGCCATGGGCAAGGACGTCTACCACTAGAACAGGTTGCTCAGAGCCCCGTCCAAGCTGATCTTGAATGTCTCCAGGGATGGGGCCTCTACCACCTCTCTGGGCAACCTGTGCCAGTGTTTCACCACCCTCACTGTAAAAAATTTCTTCCTTACATCTAGTCTGAATCCATTTTAGTTTAAAACCATTACCCCTTGTCCTATCACTACATGCCCTATTAAAAAGGTCTGTCCCCATCTTTCAATACTTRAAGCCCCTTTTAAGTACTGAAAGGCTGCAATAAGGTCTCCCTGAAGCCTTCTCTTCTTCAGGCTGAACAACCCCAACTCTCTCAGCCTGTCCTCATAGGAGAGGTGTTCCATCCTTCTGTTCTGTCTTTCCTGTGCTGAGGGYYCCAGAGCTGGATGCAGTACCCCAGGTGGGGTCTCACCAGAGCAGAGGGGCAGAATCACCTCCCTCGACCTGCTGGCCACGCTGCTTTTGATGCAGCCCAGGACACAGTCGGCCTTCTGGGCTGTGAGCACACGTTGGCTCATGTCCAGCTTTTCATCCATCAGTATCCCCAAGTCCTTCTCGGCAGGGCTGCTCTCAATCCCTTCATCCCATATTTACCCTATGACAGTTATTTTGCATACAGTAATTTTGACTGTAGGTGTAAGATGATGGTGGAGGAAATGACCAAACAGCATACTGTTTGCATGCTGCCAGAAGAGCATAAGCATTAGGGTAATTTTGTGAAACTTGTTACTGTTACTTGGGCCGAGCTGAGAAGTAAGTTAAAGGAGGAGATGAATGTGTAACAAACTACAGTGGGTAGTCGGCTGCAATGTAGGTGCTTTGTCAAGACTGAGCTTGTATGCGTTGCTCTAAGCACACAGGTGAGTGGTAGAGTGGTCCACAGACTCCTGAGTGGCACAGGAGTAGTAAGGTAGACCACTTACTGTCRAACTAAGGGCTAACAAAACAAATACACCCCCATGCCAAAACCTATGTGTGGTAGTTCTTGAAGCAGCAAACTTGTGAATCCCACAAACCTGTATGGTTTTTGAGGGAAGTCTTAAATACTTGAAAGTAGGTCCTCTGACTAGATATTAGTTAAGAGGCTGTGAAGATAGAAGAAAACAAGAACAGGACAAGCATTGGGACRTAGCTTCAAGGAAATGCCTGATGGAGAAATTTACTGTTAAACAGAAACCAAGCTTAAGACATGTGGCTGTTCTTACCCTTGGCCTCTAGATGAATTGAACAGGGTTGGAGAAGGAACTATTGCTTTGGTCCAAAGTGGGCTCAAGCAACTGAATTATTCATTTGTGGCAGGGGATACAAAGTTTTCCCTCACTCTTTTTGTACAGGTAGCATAATTCGTTGCATGAGAAGGCTAGAAGAATTGCTTCGGCAGATGTGCCAGGCCGCAAAAGCCATTGGAAACACAGAGTTGGAAAATAAGTTTGCAGAGGGTATGTATTTCACTTCCACAGTGTAAGAATTAATTCTAAAAAGCATATGAAGGGGGGTGGGGGGAAGGAGCAGGTAGGGCAAGGTGTGAGTGAATGATTTGGTAATACAAGCTTCTGGTATTGACTTCATGATAAACAGCATCATTGCTCTCTTTCCAGATAACATCTCTTTTATAAAGTTTGATTTAAAGAGGTAYTGTTTTGATGCATACTGACAGTTTAACCAAGTTTGTGACTGAAAATGGATGTACAATGACTTCCATTTAAGACTTGTAACACTTTCTCTACTGCGAAGTATTACATGCCTATAACTGTACTTAAAATAGTGATTGTGTCAGTTACAACTTCTGGATATTAATATGGTTTTCCTTTTTAATAGGGATTACAAAAATCAAGAGGGATATTGTGTTTGCTGCAAGCCTTTACCTGTAACAGAAGATATCTTCTAAAAACAGTACTAGATTCACATTATGGAGTAAGTTCATCAGCTTCACATTCTACTTCCATCTCAAGTCATTATTTCTTTTAATGTTGTGTATTTAAACCACAGTTGTTTCAACAAGGCATGTACAAACAGCAGTGTGTAAGATAACTGTTACCATGTTTTCAATAAAAATTTACAATTCAAATAGCTTTTTYCTTTTAAGCAAGAGCTTGAACCAACAGAAATTTAGATATACAGTAAGTGTGGTAGATGTTACTATATACAGGTAAAGTGAGCATCTAAGAGCAGCGGCAGTCCCTTAAAGGCATTTACTTATATTACATAGTTAGACTTGTGAAATTGTTTTCCTTTCAGAGAGCAAGACAGGTGAGGTGGGTCATTCTTCATGGTTGATGATTGCTGCCAAAGTGATTTCCATTTGTTGGAGTCTCATGTAGGGTTGTATGGGAATCTTCTTTTGGTTGAAATGTACATCCTCTCACTTTGAAGAAGTCAGACACGTACACAACCTAAGTGAACAAATTAGTGTTAAGCTTCTGCACTTGTAAGTCTTTGAAACAATGGGTAAATGCTTTTGTAGAAGGTAAATTCCACGATCAAAACTAATAAAGTTTAAACATTAAAACATTAGAAAATTGCTAGGAAGTCTCATAAAATTCTGGCATCTGTTCTTTCAACAGCTTTTTCTCCAGCTATTACCCCCCCTCCCCCATCAACCACTTGGCCACTGACTGTTTAAGCCAAATTCAAGGCTCTTGTGTGCTAACTAACTGCTCTAACTGCCTCATCAGGCACTGCTTCATTACAATAGCCATAGTGTGAACAACTCTAAATGAAGGACCAAGATATGCTTGCTGAGGGCCAACATTGCACATGTGATTAAATTTATTTTGTAATTTATTTAGCACAGGACAGGAGAGTGTGTGCTTTAGCTGAGGAAGAGGGTTCAATAGTTAGTAACTATGATTTCATTTGCATTTCTTTAAAAGCTGGTTAAACCAAGCTTGGATTCCTCTCCTTGGCAAGGTTCACAGCAGCTCCCTCCCAAGTACGTGGGTCTCACCCACAGCTCCAGCAGCTGTAAGGCCAACTCTACCTACATTACTACCTACATTATCCTTTCCTGCATTCCTTTGAACATACCACCTCAMTTCCTTCACAGCTACTGACTACAAGACAGGTGCCTTGATCCAGTTCTGCAGCTTGCTCTCTCCCTGCTGCCCACTTCACCAAGTCATACTAGTAGACATGCTGGGTACAGTGCTGCATGAAGTGCAGTAAATGAGAAGCCTTCCCTSATGATCCCTTCCTACATCACCTCTTCCCCTCTCACTGAAAGCCTGAGAACAGCAGAAGAAACCATCTTCCACACTGGGTGCTGGCTGATGACCCAGCATGCTGCTCCAGCTGCATACCAGATGAGTTCCAGCTTCCACTTAATGCTGAATTCACTCAACTCAATTTAGTGCTCCATTTGCAGTTGCTGCCCCAGCATGCTTTTACSTCAGCTTTCTGTTTCTGGAGGTGAACTCTTCAGTTCTTTCAGATAAGGGTTTTGTTTCGGGGGGGGGTTATTTTTAAAAATAGTTTTCTCACCTTTCAACTCATGTTCACTGTAATGCCACCCTCTACACATTCTTGTATTACCCATCTCGAAGATATCCCCTCAATCATCCAACACCCTTCACTAAACTTGTTTTCCTAATAAAAGTGCCTTCAGCTCTTCAATCCCTTATGTTTTTCATTCCCTGCACTCCTTTTCTTAGAAAAAGAGATTGTACAAATATGAGGGGTAGGATTGTTTTAGCCAACATGCAGCCATTTAATAACAGCTAATGCAGTATGTAGGGTTCCCCAGAGCTGCTCCAAGATTTGTTTTGATGATTGATTGCAACAAGTAAACAAAGCTTTATCTTGAAATGAACCATCCCTTCTGACTTTCAGCTGAGAAAGCGTTTATCTTGGAGGTGGCTTTTCCAGGTGATCCTCAGTGCTTGGTAACTGAATTCCTCAGTATGACCTCAATTAGCTCTTGTCTCTGAACCAAAAGTCTCTCTGATCTGTCCCTTCCCATGGCACGCATGACAGCCAGCACAACTGCTGCCACTGCGGCAACCAGGCCTGCAGCTCCGTTTTGCTGATTCCCGGTTCCTTGGGATAGCTTTTCACTCATCAGTACAGCTAAGCTTCACGTGCGGCTTGTTGTGAACACCCTTTTAGCACTCAAAATGCACACAAGAAAAGGTGAAGGGTTTTAGTTTCGCATCAGACTGAAAAAACAGGCTATATAAGCTGGCAGAGGCAGATGCTTTCATGTTGTCCTTATCCTTACAGGCCTTTTTTTTGCCCTGTTACCTCATACACAGTTCTCCTCTGCTGTTGTGCTTAAGATTTAGAACTTGGCTAGAAGCAAAAGGTATGGTTATATAGAGGCCCACACGGTTTTGCAGTTGACTGTTTCCATCTCAGTTATTTGGAAGGCTCTTGGGCAGGGATAATTTATTGTTGTCTAACAGCTAAAATAACCATTTATCTCATCACTGGCCCAGAGTCTGCCTCACTCCCCCAAGTACTATTGCTATACCCAGTTCAAGCAGTTGTTTCCCCTCTCCAATAATTTCCTCTGAACACAGCCTGCAATGTGCTGTTTATAGAAGCTGTGTGTGTATGTATGTGTGCCCCCTGCACCCCCCCCAGAATTACTTACAATGAGCACAGCTACCACTGCTCCCTGAATGAGTCCTGTTAAAACATCACTCCAATGATGCTTGTAATCAGAAACACGCGAGAGACCCACATAGATAGATGCAGCAATAAGACCAAATTGTAGGGTAGGACGTACAAGTCTTGCCCAGTCTCCTTTCATTCTGGCCTGAAGGTAAAGCTAAAAGGAAAAGAAAAATAGTTATAAAATGCAGTAAATACAGAAGCAGTAATGGTGTAAAATTGTGTTGGGTCTGTTCAAAGAATTGAGTTGAAATTCGTGTTCAGACATGAACAATGTCCACAAATGTTCCAAGTGCCATACTCTCACAAATATGCTAAGACAGTTTGTTGGTCTTTATGTTCTATATAAAACTATGTAACACCATCATATAGCTACTTCCTCTATTTGTACCAATGTGACAAATGACTGTTTTCAGGATAAAGGTACTGGTAGTACCAGAGCCACTTAAGATTTAGAARGAATCCAGTGGAAGTCAAACCAGTATTTTACTCCTGCATTAACTACAGGTAAGTCTTATACCAAAAAAATAGCTGGCAACCATCCAAATTTACAGTCCTCCAAATATAGGGAGCCCCATCTTGCTCTGAGCAGGAAGACCATTAACATCTTTAGTAAAGTTTACATGTACTATACATAGAGCTGACAAGTTTTTAACTTTATTCTCAATTCCAGTCACCTTTAGTATTACCAACTTTTAGCATAATATTCCAGCTGTAGTTAAGCATCAGAACTAACTCAGTACAATGACTGATAACATCTAGGATCACATTCCTCAGTTATCACTGGTGTATTTCACTGAGCTCCATCTGTTCCTAGTCCTTTTTAGCTGCATATTAACCATCTTACCACTCTGCTAAGCAAATGGGTATGTGCAGTTCCTATTCTTTTTCTCTCCCCTCAGCTCTATTTACATTGTGTACACCTATGCTTTTGATGTGTTATCTCACAGTATTTATTACTTTCCCATCTAATCTAAGACCCTGCTTTTGTCTCCTTCTCTGGGCTGTCTAGGACAGAGACCTTATTTCAGCTGTAAGAGGAGCTTCTCCAAATCCACCCTGTAAACATAATTGAATTTATTCTGGAACTTGATCCTGTCACCAAAAAAGGCACCATACTTACCGTATTTACAGAGAATAACAATATAGTTGGAAGTTATATTTGACATTTCAAGTATATCTTTTCAGTACCATCTAGGAACTTCAGGTCGAATACAAAACCTTAACTAACAGTCTTGCAAAATCGTAGAAGCSAACTAAAACACAGGCTTCAGGCACTAAGACAGCCCACTAGACTTCTGGTAAATCCCTCCATTGCCAACTTCAAAAGCCAGGGCTACCTTTTAGAAGCATTACATTTACAATGTAAATACAGACGTAGAGCATGCACTGTAGATGCAAAGATGATACTTTCCAAAGTTAAACATTTGGGGAATGTTTGGTTGGTTTCTTTGAGTAACTTACATCATAATTTTGGCATGGTGACTTTTTCACCTATAAATGGAGCATCAAAAAGATCAACCCTATCCATAACCTTTAATAGCAAGGTCAGGGTGAAGTCCGACTCTGAAGAAGCTAAGCCTGAACTGGAAAATACTTTTTCCCCCCCTCARGTGGTGGACACTGCATATTTCTGGGGACCTTAATTACACCACTATGGAAAGTATCGTTTAGCGGCTTCAAAAATTAGCTGTCACACAGTTCTTTTAACAAAAGGTGTTTTAATGGTCTTATATTACTACTACTTCTGGATTTACCAACAGTAGACCAGAACACAACCTGAATGCCAAATGGAGCAGAGGTGGGTCCAAAGAGCACATACTGGTAGCCTGAAGGGAGCTGGCTGATGATTTGATACTGGTTGTTCTTTCTTCTTTCCCTATTCCCACTAAATTCTGCTTAAGACAGCTAAAAATACCTTGCTGTAATAAAGTTTTTTCCATGTAAGCATTTTGGGTAGTTGGCAAAGATATATAGTCATATTAGAAAGAAAGAGTTATGCAACTGCAGATAGTTGGGAAGCCAGGTTTACTTCTGAACAGAGGAAGAAAATGAGGCAAGCCACACAAAAAAAACAAACTTGGAAAGATGCCAGCCCACAACACCAGATGACCAATAGTGTTTGAATCTCCCTTATGCAGCATGTATTCAGATTTTCTTTCTGCTTTACAAAGCATCAAACAAGAAACTTGGATTTATCTACATGAAGACTTGATTTCCCTACTAAGAGAGTAATCTCCAGTCTTAGGGAAGATCTGGAGCTGCTTTATCACCTGCAGAACACATGCAGCTGGCTACAGGCTTCATCAACTGTAGATGCTTCTTCACACCACCAACTCCAGTAGCTGTACAGGAAATGCCCAAAGCCTTTCTTGCACCTTCTACCAGCAGATAGATTTATATTATTCTAAACCTAGGTGTGAGAAGGGTGAGAAATCATACCACAGATGAGTGTCAGTGTGACTGATCACTGCTGTGTTTAATTYCAGAAGTAGCAGCTGTTCTTCTGGTTACAAGTGGTTTTTCCTGTTATTTTTTTGTTCAGTTGAGAGTAATTGCTTATTAACCAGCTGCTGCAATGGYAGATTCCATGTTATTTTTAAGCAGGTAACTTCAAACTGACACTGCTTTTAATAGGCTCAGGCAGTCATGCTCCCCTGAAAAGGTTCTCTCTATTACCATGACTCACTCTTAGAAAAACAGCRACATGCCTGGCCTGAAACAGGCCAGCAGGACCACACAGGAAAATAAAGCAGCCAGAGAGAGGAAGGAGCTTTTGCCTTGTAATTTCATTAAATATAAACCAAGGTTGATACCAGAAGTATGCCCAAGAGTCCTTTATATAGTGTTAGTCCTTATATCATAGAAACATAGAATGGTTTGGGTTGGAAGGGACCTTTAAAGATCATCTACTCCAACCCCCATGSCATGGGCAGGGGCATCTTTCACTAGATCAGGTTGCTCAAAGCCCCATACAGCTTCACCTTGAACACTTCCAATGATGGGACATGATTCAGCATTATATGCACAATATAGAGCTGTCCTGGTGTTACACTGCATTAACACTTACTACTATTTTGACCCTGTTGACTAACAGAGGGCAATGATTTCAGACTGTTTACAGAACACCTCCCGATACACACAGCGTGCCTCAGATTCTTTTGCCCTTCTTTGAAGTCCTTTACAGCACAGGCTTAAAGAAGGGAAACAGAAGCAAATCCCTGCCTGTCTCCCCACCCAAGTCTCTTTGCTAGAAAGAAATGAGCTTTACAAGTAAAACTTGTCATCTGCAAAAGCAGCAGGAACTCTAGGAAACATTCTCGTTAGTACTACCGTAATACCCCTTACTAGCATTTCACTTGTTGCTGAGAAATACATTTTGAGCCTATGAATGCAGTAGGAGCACCCAGAGCTGTTCTGGGAGCAACACGCTCCTATCAGTGGCAGCTATTTGACCATGCTAGCTTACCTGCTATCCCATTTCTGAGCAGCTGTCTGATCGTTCAGTAGTATCATACAGCTGTGATTTATTTCTCTTCACTCCTCCATCCTGCTGTTTCTCACATTTGTTTTGTTYGTTCTTTTAAAGTGCACAAATAGATTTCATAGAAACCTTCTTGTAATGGGATTAAATAATCTCCAACTTTTTTCCCTACTAGCTAATTCTTACACTATAATGAAAATATGTTCTCTACACCACACACATCCTGAACACAAGTTTCTTCTTAATCTATGGTCTCGTACTTCATTTCTAAAAATACACACAGGAATGAAGAGAAACTCACAGCCACTTTGTGGCTTCTTGCAAGAAGCCACAGAGATGAATGGAAGGGTCTCTGCAACTGGAGAATTATTTGCTACTCTTAACATTTCTAGCATAGCTTTCAAGTATTTGCTGTTCCACCAAGCAGCACTAATATACCCATACACATGCCTGCCTACCTAATTGTAAAGTACAGTGACTTTTATTTCCTAGATGGACTTTTGCAGGTGTAACCATGTGACTTCAGAAGATAATTTCCTAACAGCTAACATCTCACATCCCCACCTTAAGGGCACAAAATCCTTTTAAATCTACCAAAACCTACTCGCTCCACTAAGCGAGGTCATATTTCAGATATTTAGTTTCAATAGTTAGAACTCCTCAGTCATTTTTCATTCAATACCTTCTCAGCTTTTTTCCAAAATCCTACTACGCAAAAATTCTGTACTGCAAAATGTTTTGCCTATTAAGGTATGGGAAATCCTCCTGTACTTTCAGTCCTCCTTCAAGAATGGAGATCAAAAGGAAGAAAGTTTTGGGGGTTTTTCCCCAACCCAGGAAGAGTTTTACTTGTACCAATTGATTTTTTTCTGTCATCTTTCAAAAATGGGTTTTCTTCAACAGGATTTTATGTTTCCTGAAATCAAAAGGCCCTAGTAATTGCACTTCCTACAGGTGTCCTGTTCTGCCCTAAGGAACAGAAGCACACCTTCCCTTTGGAGATGCACCTATTTTCCCTCTTATTTTTGTCTCCTCAATCCTAATATACTCACAGCATCATTGACTTAATACCAAAACAGAGAGAGAATATGGTTTTCCTAGAGGGAGAACTCCCCTGTGACATGGGGAAATGAGAACGCTTCTCAATTTGTCTGAGTTTGGAAGAGAAACAAAGGTGCAGGAGGTCAGTTTTCTAATGAAATAAGCCCTACTTTGAGAGACCACAGTAGTTGATACAAGTTTTGTGAGAGCAAGTAAATGGCATTTGCTTTACTTAGCTTAGCGTTTACCATTAGTCATGTCTAACTTTGGTTTCATGATACCTGCCTGAGCATTAAGAAAAAGCCCTATGGCATTACTGTTTTGCTCTTAACAGGCACAAGATCCTACTGCAGTTATAATTAGTATTTGGATCCATTACTGACTACAGTTAGAAAAGCTCACACTTTGAAGCAAGTCTGCTGACCCAGAAAGTCCCAAGAGCCACAAACAGCAATCAGTGCTGTGGAAATSCTCCACAAGGATTCTTCCCAAACCAAGAAGCTCTGAAACAGTAATGCATAAGCCACGTCAAGTGTGTGTACACATGTATGTGGTTGGCTTTGGGATTTCTGGGGTGGAAGAAGGGGATATGGAGGTACTGTGTTTTCATGGTTTTGTTAATGAGGCAGGGGTGGAAGGAAAAGGGAAAGCACAGGAGGCACCAGCATTTGAAAGTCTTCAGAAAAACCAGCCTTAGAGTAACTAATGATAAAAGATGGGGCAAAATTCTCCAGGAGACCTGGGGTTAGGAATAAAGGCTGAGAATCCAGACACATTTGTAGGATAGGAAAATTCAATTCCTATGGATATCCCAAGGACACCCTTACAGGACACAACTCCCCCCCATGCTCCTAAGACTGAAGTCTTCCATTAGGAAGCTGAACAGATGCACAGAGCGCCAAAGTAGCTATGCACCCCCCAACTCCATCAGTAAATAAGCATCATTTCCTTTCTGTGACGAGAGGGGACTCCAGTAACCACAGTACTACACACTTCTAGAAGACACAGTTTGCACCTGAGTATCTTTGATACAAGCAGTTATTCAAGCATGATCCTCCAAGAGAATGGAAGAGCTGAGACATTCATCCTGGATTCTTGCATAATGCTATAAAGCAACAGAAAATGAACATTTAGACAGATGGATGATCTGCCACTCAGTAAAGAGATTTTTCCTGATATCCAATCTAAACCTCCCCTGGCGCAACTTAAGGCCATTTCCCCTYGTCCTATCGCTTGTTACTTGGGAGAAGAGACCAACACCCGCCTCTCTACAGCCTCCTTTYAGGTAGTTGTAGAGAGCGATAAGGTCTCCTCTCAGCCTCCTCTTCTCCAGGCTAAACAACCCCAGTTCCGGGWAGTGTAAGAAATCCAGGAAACAGTTTAAAAATTGCAGTTCTGAGCACAAAACAATGGCCAAGAGCCACAAGATGTGCTGAGAAATAGCCTGTCATATGCGATCTTGTGTTTATATAAATATTACATACAAGTGCAACAGCTTGTTTTATACCTGTAAGCACTGTATCTAYGAATAAACACGGAGCTCTAGGCATCAACCAACAAGACACTGCCTGCAAACCAGAAATCAATGTGGAGTTTGTTTCATGTGAAGCTCGACGTTAATATGGATAGTGCCTATCCCATGTAATTTTAAACACAACAAGCTCACATCCAAACAGAAAACAGTATTATAAAAGCACTACAGAGATGTAGCAGAATTTGAGTCACTCATGAGGTAAGGTTCTTAAAAAAAAAAAAAAAAAAAGAGAAGAAAAAAGAACTTAGACTTCGAAGTTTATTTTGCCTTTTTAATGAGGTCTCTTTTTCTTAACAAACATATATTTATGATCCCGGGTATATCTGCAATATTATCCATTCTTTAGTTTTATTTTTATTGGGCAGAAAAYAAAGGAGAAAGAAGCAACATTTCAGAATTCATTTTTCCCCTTCCAGTGAAGGAAAAGGATATATAGGTCTGCAGTTACTTTCAAGGTGCAGGTGTACCTGGGCTGCTGTTCAAAGGGATGGTCTATGCCGTTTACTCTAACCATGTACTCCTGCTGTGCCAGCTCTGATGTTTGAATAGCCATGCGGTGAGCTGGTACAGGGAACGGATCCATTGGACAGCTGAATTAAGCTGGAAAAAAAATGACCAGACTAGGGAGAAAAGGTAGAATATGTCCTAGTCTGGTCTAAGATAGCTGCATGCTGCCATGAAAAGGCAATTGATGTGCAAGAGCTGCCTCCTATGCAGTGGGAAAAAATCCTGTCTGTAGTAGCAGCCCAACTCTCAATTCAATATCAAAAGTACAATCAATCTAGTCTGTACAGACATTTCCCACTGGACAAAAAAAAAAACAAAAAACCACTGGGTTTTCAATTCTCCAGCCTCAACTTGGCTGTACATTGCAGAAATAATTGTTTATTGACATCATTTTACCATCAAGCAGGATAAACAATAACATTATTCCATTGCAAATGCTAACACTTGGCTGTTTTCTGATAAGAGTTGTGTCCACCAAGTTATAGAAGCCTTCACTGGAAGAACGTAAGCACTGCAAGATACTGCTTTCAGCTCAGTCCTACAGGAGCCAATTCACAATAATCKCATCACTACTGACAGCTGTAACTACCAAGCAAAGTGTTTTGTTTGCTTACTATTAAAAAGTCTAAATACCAATATTAAAAGAATACTAGGAGTGCATACAATTAGAAGCATAAGCGCCTCCATACTTGAGCCTCACAGCATGACCAGTTATCCTTTATTTTTTCATCTCTGCTTCAAGTAAGATGCTTGGTACTACCCATAGCTACAGCCAAACAAAACATTTCCAGTAACAAATGTCTTTTCATTAGTTTTTGAAGACTAGGTGTCTTCAACTTTCATGTGGGCAGGAATACATTAAGGACTGCTATGTACCTAAGTCTAGTCAGTAGCATTTGGGAAAGTAAAGAACTACTGCCATGCAGACAGACATACCTAAAATACTGTGTTAAAGGCTCCCATGCTTTTATTTAGGTAGTTTCACTCAACCTCCAATCCCAACATAAACAATTAAAGTAAGAGATTTCAAGAGCAAAGCTTGATTGGCACATTTAGGAACATGACTACAAAAAGCAGCCTAAACCCCACTTTCACTTGTATTTAGCCTATGATCTCTCTGCAAAAGAAGGCTGTCAGCCCAGGTCACTAAAATACCAGTCACCCTCCCGTTCTCATTTGTAATTCCCTGTGTCCTTGGACACACAAGGTGTTCCTTCCCAATGAACTGTGGGAGAGCTTGAGAGCCACTCAAGTTACAYCCTGCAAAGAGTCATCATCCCCTTTCATCCCAAGTCTAAGCAACACAAACACACTGCCATGCCCAGAATAGCAGGGCAGCTTGGCTGGGTTTCTGCAGCCCTGTTCTTCATCCCGGGTTAGGTGCAGGCAGGGAAGTGCCCAGGCCAGCTACAGCCAAGACAGACTCGATTACAGCAACCTGATCCTCAGGGCGCACTCATTTCTGCCAACAACAACAGTTGCAGTGGGATCATTCTCGCTACTGAAGACAGCATGCATTTAGCATTTTAATTTACAATAGCTTTCAGACATAAGTTTAAAAAAAAAAAACCCAAAAGTTAAAGCAAAAACTTACGATTAACTGCAGCATCCCCCCCTCTCGGGGAAGGGCGCTAGTTTGGGTCGGACATTGCTAAAAGAGGTGTTCAGCTACACTCGCCCTCCCATTCTCCAAGCCAAGATGAAGTGGTTTTGTTGATACAGGAGAGATCGTGCCAGCTGTTTAACTATGAAAGGAAAGGAGCAGTGGGGAGGAGGGGATGACGGAGACAATTTGGGACCCAGCATCTGTTATTAGGTCACTGCGTTCCCACATACTGTTGCAGCTCAAACTCCCTCTAGTTTCCACATGAAGCTGTTGTTGGCAAAAGCATCCCAGAGATAACGGCTCCGTCTGGACCCAAACTAACCCACCCAGCTCTGCCAAATGAATCTCAAAATACGTTCTCCACCACAAATCCCTGGCCTGACAGTCTGCAAGCAGATTTTTTTCTGTGGTTTCACTCATTCCATACACCAGTGAGTTAGAAACTAGAAGAAACTAAGTCTAACCTGTAAGTAGGCTGAAAACCTAGGCCTTAAACTGGTCCAGCTAGACACAATGGCTTTTTTACAGGTACATGGCAACACAACATCCAGTTGAAAATGCAGCAGTGATCTCTAYGCTGTAAGTGTAAGTGATATACACTACTGCTTATTTAAATAGGTAGATTATATAAACTATTTAACATTCCCTAAAGTTATTCAAACCCCACATATTTCTATCATATTATCATTCTTAGAACTTGTTAGATAAGTGTTTTATGAAACAGAATTAATGCATTCTTCTCCTTACCCTGCACATGAGCAAACCTCCTTTCTCAATGGCAGGTGCCACGGTGTTTTGGAGTAGGCACTGCCCTTGCTTCTGTTTTAATGCCAGATAGCCACATACAGCAAGCAACGTGAGACCAGTTCAAGTACAGATTTTGCACATGAACAGCCTGACAATTCAAACATGGTAACAAAAATGTAGATTCATTATAGTTTGCCATAAAAGGCTTTAAGCAGGGACTAGCTTAATGAAGCTATATCAATTATGGAAGTATGTAAGTTGAYATGGTATCACAGACTCATTCCTTTTATTTAGATAACCATTAAAAGCTTGACTGCCACATGCATGGAAGGTGAATGCTGCTCCTGCAACAAACCTAAGAAAGACAATATTAAGTAACTGTAAATGCTGGGGAACAAAGGTTATTCGTGTCCTCCCAGAAAGACATGAGCCCAAACTACATACCAAGTAAGTATTTCCATTCCTGAAGTTAAAAGTTAAGTTCTGCTCTCCAATGCTGTCCCACAAACCAAAAGACAAACTAAGGAGAAATGCTTCAAATTCCCAGATATGTGCTTGCTTAGACTATTAATTTTGAACAGTTCGTGTGGCATGATGTTCTTTCACATTTCTTTAGCTCTTTTTAAATTCAAGTTATGTATTTTCAATTTGGAATTTTAAGCTTTTGAGCTTCTATCCTTCTTTCTGAACTAAATCACACATCATCTTCTATATGCTCTTAAAGCAAGAAAATGAGACACCACATAGACAAAATCCCTGCTTCCAGGGTAATGAAGCCCCCAGAATATGAAGCCATTGAAGTCACAACATCCTTAAGAGATGAACTTTTAAAAAAACACCCACCCAGCACCTACAGCTTACAGCTTTTGTCAACAACTTCCTTCACATTAAATATAAAGCATGAGCTGTCAGGTGTTTCCATGTACTTCCCTCGCTATGAGGTGGGACATGCAGCACAAGATTATGTTCAAAATGGCAGTTTTTTCTCCTGATACCAGCGAAGCCATGCAGTCAGAACTCAGATACCACAGTTCCCACTGAGACTTGTGGAATTTCTCATGTCACCAAAGGTTTAAAGCATCCAAAACATTTGAAAATGCTGATGAACCACCTCATGTTTGTTTTTAATCCATCATGTGCAAGCACACAGAACAGAAAAAAACTACAATTTTTGTAATTCAGCAATTCTGCTTTAGGTAACTGAAGCTGCAGAAGTATTTCACTACTTTGCCTAGTATTTTGTAAGGTAGCTTTATTTAAGCCACATACTTCAAGCATCTCTCATTTCACGGTTGTAGTGTTTGTGCTGTCTGTGGCAGAGATCATTTCCCCTTTGATTCCCCCAAAATGTTCCCTCCTTTTTTAAATGCGTAACCCGACACAGTACASGTGTTCAGCAAGTAACATTTAAGAGTATGCTTTCTGCAGTATGCATGCAGTATGGCAGACTCCTGCAGTCTCTCCAGAAYGAGCACGCTACTCTCGTGCTCGTTACATAACTGTAATCATACAGTTATGATTAATACTGCCTGTAAGTAATGCCACGTTAATGATTCTGTCCCGCTCATGACTCAGTCCACGGCTGGAGTAAGTGTGCAAAGAGCAGATGAAGCCAGCATCAGAGTTCAGTTGATGAACAGGTTATCAAGTGCCACAGGTTTGGTTTAGAGCCAGTGGCAGCACTCTACCTTGCCACGTGGGCAAGGGGGAGGGTTAGAAAGCTATTTTCCTTACCTTACTGCAGTAGCTGTCTGCCTGAAGACACATGTACTTTTTCTTTTTTTTTTTTTTTTTTTTTTTTTTTTTTTTTTTTTTTTTTAAATAAAAAGACCACATTCAGTGCAAAGGTTGGTATGCAGTAATGCTGTGTTAATCAGCAAGGTAAAAACATCCTGCACAGGAATCATTGACCTTCTTCAGATGCCCCTGTGAAGGCCTCTCAACAGTTTCTGGATGAATAATCTTATTACAGGACAAAAGAAAGTAGAAGTCTAATCTCCACAAAGCCTTTTCTTTATACTGGGCAATAGCTCAGAGACAAGAAAGTGGGGTGCAGGAATAGATGAAGAATGTCTTCTCCTCCAGCCAGGGTTCTGGCTATTCACTTACAAATTTACTGAATAACAAACTGATGTCCAATAAAACACTGTTTAACCCTTAACATGACATTTGTTAAAGACATTTGTACCCTTCTAGTTTAAGGGAGCAAAGTAAAGCCATGTTGTCTTGCAGTTACTACAGAACTGAATGAACACACGGACAGTTTCTGTAGCAGCACGCTGAGCCACAGCAAGTTTTATTTCATTGCTGAACCAGGACTGACACAAGCTCTGGATATACAGCATTTCAGAGTGACATACAGAGGATGGATTTGACTTCCACTGTCCCACCTCTCCCCCACATGGAAGGTTGCTAAGCGTGAAGCTTACACACACAAAAAGCCCCAAGACAGGTAAGGTTCATAGTGGCCTGTTCAGGAACTCTCCACACAAGCTCCTTTGCATGGATTGAAAAAACCATGCCACAGGCAACTACAGAAAACATTACTCAACCCACATGAAGTTAATACCTTCAAAATAAACAATTTTTTACTTTCTTGCCAAAGGCTGCATTTTTTCAAATCCTAGTAGGTTAAACAAACAAGGTCTGAAGTCCAAGCTGTTCAGCCCATTTTCTATTACGTTGTATTCACCTAAAGATGGCCTCAGTCCTACAGCAAGCGGGGGGGTGAGGGGGGCAGGCAGCCAGGGCACACAAAGGTTTTAATTAATATATGCAAGGTTTGAAAATAGCAACTCCTTTCTCTCAGTCCCTACCAGCTGAGAAGTCCTCCTGACCACCACCATTTACCCAGGCTGCAGCAAGCAGGACTCTCCTTACACATACACATGACAGAGGTGAAAGTTCAGACAGATTCAGATCCTTGCCAAATGACTGTAATCCAGCCAGTATAAATTATAAACCATACACATCACCACACACCTAGCAAGTTTTTTCTTGTCTCTAAGTTTSTGCTTCTGAGACGTGTAAGTTTCACATTCTCACATTGCTCAACAAAACCACGTATGGAGAAGTTGGATCAGAAGGGTATGGCTGAACCCAATGGAGCAAATCAGTATTAGGTTGCTGCACAGCAGTAATTGCTCCACTGTACTATGGAAATAGTGGTTTTGGTTTTGGAATCATATCACAAGTGGACCTATATAATTTTGGAGACTGCCAGTCATAATGAGCAAGTAAAAATTATTTTTTTTAAAACAGCTGACAGATAGGAAGTTGCACTATATTCTAGCCAAACCCAGGTCATAATACTTTTATGAACTCTTTGTATTTACATTAGCTAAAGACAGATAAACGAAGGGAGGGTAAACAGGTTTAGCCATAAACAAACTTCAATGATAGATCCAAACTGAACACTGAGCTTCTGAAAAAGCTTTATTTAAAAATAAAGTTAAAAAATACCTAYGTCATACTGAAGAGCCAGCCCTTTCTGTATGTGGTTGTAGGGGTTTTAGTTTAGTTTAAATAATCTATCCACTCACTGTGGATGTTACACTATTGCCAAGAGACAGCGAAAAAATTAAAAATGCAATCAAGATGAGAAGGCAAATTGAATCTGAGCTCTGTGAAGATCCTGGCATGTATGTATTATGTTAGCAATTTATATTGAGGACTAGAGCTTAATTTTACAACTACATTAACAACAAAATTGCACAAAGTTGTTTAATACCTTCTGGTTACAAAATAGCAGGGGGAGAACAATCAAATCAATCTTTCAGCATTACAAAGCTTATCCTAGGAGTGAAGATAATTTGCCCTAGCTGACTTAGAACAATTTGAACTGAAATATATTAAGCTGCATTTGAAGCATTAGTGAGTTGATCTTATCATTAATATTTACTTTCACAGACAGATCTGTTCCCTCACTTCTCTCACTCTCGCTTCCCACCCCTAAAAGGTAGGAGAAAATTAAAAGGAATTTAAAAATTCAAGTTGATCTGCTCTTTTGTGCTTACGGGCCCATCCATGTTTGATCAGGGTTTAAGTTTAGTTTTTTTGTTTTTTTAAATAGGTTTTGCATGTTTCATTAAGTCAGACCTATTTTATTATATATTTTTATATGGCTTGCAATACTTTCAATATTACTAAATTTAAGTAGCAGCATATTTTCCAAACCCACTTATCACCAGGTTCATTTTAGACAAGACACATAAGCCAACTACCATATTAAGTATTTTTAGGCATATTGAACGTAATTCTGCCTCTTGTCCTACTATCAGTGGCATTATCTTACAACTCCTACTGAGAAATCTTCAGTTATCTCAGAGAAGCATCCTACAAAAGCAATGTCCCTTGCACAAAGCAGCCAAGTAAATATTTCGATTTTTGTACTAGGTAACTAACAGATTTTTTTGTTGCCATTTAGATGGAAAGAGCATACTTACTGCTAGGAAGAGCATGCAGTACATCGAGAACGAAGAATGGCCAGAGTAAAATGATAGTCTGGAAGAGAAGAGAGCAGTCATCTCATTATTTTTCTTTTGCAACACGCAGTCTACAGTGATAGTAGTTTATCTTACACAAGTGAACTGGTAAAATGCCAACATCTCCATGCTTTTTCTTCAAAGAGGCTACCTAGGCACAACAGCCATCACGCATGTCTGACAACAGCTTTTGACAAGCAGCACAGACTTCACTACTCAGCAGCTACCCTATTCCAGCATTAAGTTGATCTCCACATCAGGTAGTATRACTAAAGCTGAACAGATAGAAATCAAGTGTCCTTAAAGCAGTGTATTTGTTTCATCTTCTTGATAAAAACCAGAATACTGTAAATATCATCAATTTTAAACATTCCTTATCTGATAGTCACAGTATGYGTATGAGAACAAATGACACATTAATCACCCCAAACCAATTACTTGCATTTGGTCACCATCAAGAGGCAGTCGTTAACAACTCCTATCTAGATGTTTATACCACATATACATATGTATACTCTGTTAAATGTACTGATTCATACAGACCATGACCATCTATCATTGAAGGGTAGGGGGAAAGGTAGGAAGGCAGCTCGTTAGCCAGCCAACCGCAAAAGATGACACCTCATCTAATATTTGCAGAAATATCTTCATAGTTGGCGCTCTCATTTAAAGAGTATCAACATTGCCTTCAACTCGTAAAGGCTTCTAGCAGGTCCAGGCTGAAGGGACTCGACAGTTGATGCTGACAGTCCAGGGTGCAAGGAGGAACCTTCAGCAAGGTCCTCACCTGCACAGATGGCTTCTGCGAGGAGCTGAGTATCACAGCTGTAAAACAAATCCCACCCACCTCTTTGTCAAGAAGAGAGGGCAAAATGGAAAGACATTTCTAATTCAGTCTTAAGCAGAGACACGAAAGAAACTGTACTTAAACTATTTTTTCTACTTTATGTGCAGAGCCTTGCAACAGTGCTGCTTGACAGGCTCTCAGCCAGGTCTCAGCCAGGCTTCTGTGCAATTCAGCTACGTAACACAGCACTCCTCACTTAAGAGTTTGGCATACACAAACAAGGCCAACCTAATAAAAAGTTTCATAGCTCTCCAGACTGCCCTCCACCATATCCAGCAGGTCCCTGTTTTGGTGCCTCAGCCAGGCAGAGAGCCTGAGGCCAGGGAAATTCCTGGTCAAGGGAAACATTTCTACTCTTCRGATGGAGATTAGTGAAGGCAGCTCTGATGTGCAGTAAGATAATTGGGTTAAACATTCACTACTCAAATACCACAAAAAAGGCAATAAAACAATCTTGTGCGCAAGTGAAACTGCAAAACTTCTTGCATTATTTTGCATATATAACATTATGAAACTGCATCAGAAAAACCCACATAAGTTTCCTCCGTAGGTTTTAGAGTTCTTGGTTTATAGTTGATTGGAAGCACTGCCAATAGCTTTCAGTTTCAGAGGTACAAAATAATCTTGAAAAGAGTAAGATGACTTTTGTATGTGTATATGTATTTTTCACAGTTCAGTTCTTAATAGAAAAAACTGTATTGACAATATGTTATCTTCACATGTTTAAAATTCAAAAACATTAAGATTACATTTTAGCTAGACATCCCTTCTCCACTTTAGTACTCTTCACTGCTATTTTAGTACCCGTTAGTACTCTTCACCAGTTAAAATCTGTGGGCAAGAGTGCACTAGGAAAGCCAATACAATAAGCATTTTGAAGAGCTCTGTCTTTCAGACATCTGAGCCATGAAAACAAAGCATGCTGTTTTACAGAACAGAAGATACAGAATAAGGAGTTCCTGGCTCCTATGCCAATATTTTAGCCACTGACTTCGGGGCTATTCCTGTTGTCCTTAAGATGACATTTCCTACAATTCGTGAAAGCAAGCTGTTGCTAACTGAAGGAATTCAGATGGCTAATAAGTGAGAGAAGGAATAAATACAATTCTTTAAGTTTATTTTGGAATTCCTATACCATTTTAAAGGTGGTGTTGACTAGTGGCGTTCTTGGTTTTAGGAATGTATTAGCCCAATGTAACATTAAGAATGCCTTGTTCCAAGTTGAAGATTACAAAATTCAAATGCATGCTCATCAGGCATAGATAAGTATGCTGTACATGATTGAAAATATTGTGCTTAGCACATGAAGTATTGCCAGAAACACAACTGGGACAAAGTACTGATCCAACTTGTACATTGTGCAAGCCCAGTGAAACTTCTTTGGCAATACTGCTGTCTCTAGACTTCTTTAAAAAAAGATATATTTAAAAAAAAAAAAATCTTAAAACCCTTTCAAACACTAAGTTTGACAATGGAAAAGTTTCCCAATGATTCCTCAGCATGTAAACAATGTCTTACCAAAGCCAGGAGAACATCCTGTCTATCAAACCAGCCAAGCGGCTGCACAGCCCAGGCTTCTTTGTGATCATACTGCAAGTGCTGGCTTGCCATGAGCCAGCATTTAAAAAATAAATACATTTTTAATTAAAAAACTAATCAGTATTTACTAGTCCCAAGAATGCATAAGTATTGGAAGAAAACACATTTATAAATAAAGTGGTACAGACAACTCTCAAAACCCCTACCTTTCGCTAATGAAGGAAACACTAAATTACCCCAGTAGGAATTTGCACATCAGATTTCAGGACATATTTTCAAATGAATATTACAACAGTATCCAGTGAAACTGTACTGTCATGAAACAGAGTTGGTAAGTGCGAAGTATTGTTTTGATTCTTTTCAAAATGGCAGAGTCTGACATCGAAAGAACAGCGTTGCAGAGATCCATACCTTTTACTCCATCAATACGTACCTCACAGATCACTTCTGATGTGAGGAAGAAGGTTTCATTTTAACAGGAAAACGCATAAGATTTAATTATTTCCACTTGGGCAATATATTACTACCAAGTTAGAAGAGTGCCTTAAGTAGTAATATGAAACAAGTTTCAGGTCTCAATTGAGGTCTAAAGTATACTCTCAGTTTCCAATGTATACAGTTTGGCTGGACATGTCAAAGAGGTATTAAAACAAGGTATTTAAGGGCTGTTTAGCTTTCTTGAAACTTAGTTTTGCCACAAATTTCACATGGTTCGTGATAAAGACAAAAGTAAAGATG
The DNA here is from genome assembly GCA_030449065.1 of Oceanodroma leucorhoa. NCBI lineage: Eukaryota > Metazoa > Chordata > Aves > Procellariiformes > Oceanodroma > Oceanodroma leucorhoa. The sequence goes on from JASVER010000093.1 coordinate 3,596,570, forward strand.
CTGTACTTCCTTAAAAAGGTTGCCATAAGACTGATTACAATTAATCACTACAGTTTGTTATTGTAAGTCTGCATTTTTAAAGATGACTTGGAAAAATAATCGAAGTACAAACAATTCCTACAAGAAATAACTGAACTGAACCACTCAGTACTTTTAGCCAGGATTTCTAATCCCAGATAAGCAAGTATAAAACAGATTGCCTTGCAGGACTTGACACTGACAACCACTTCATTCTGTTCTATTCCTTTCCATGCACAAAGGCAACTTAGCCCAGGGAGCGGAGCCCGCCTCATAGGAAGTACCATTTCTTCAATTCGTAGAAAAATGGAACATAACACACAGCAAATAAAAGCATCATTTGCCTTATACTGTCACTTGCAAGAAAGAGCATGTTTTAAGTAATAAGTTCTGCTTGGCAGTATGTTGTAAAGTGCATTATTTCGTAAGCAAATTACTGAACACTGGAGCTCAGTAAACAAGCTTGATGTCTTGTCTCCATATAATGTCTTTGTAAGGACACCTGAGTGTGCAGAAAGTCTGACAGGGAAATGAATAGCCTTAGTGAAAAACAAGACTAAGAAATAGCTAAATACATATAGCACAGTGGAGCATTAAATGGTGAGAAACTGAAGTGTTAGAAATGACAGGAGAAAGGGATAAACCAGAAGAAAGCGTCTCTTGTGGTGCCACAATAAACCTGGCAGAGGCTGAATGATAAGGGAATCTTCCTAATGTAACTATTGAATTATGGAATGATCCCCTACAGAAAAACAGGAGGCCCAACAAAACATTATGCACACTCCCACATCAAAGCAAATAAAACTACCGACTGGATTAGCCAGCAAGTCCTTTCTATCCTCAAGTTCTCTGGATTCTCCAAGTCTGACTCAAACCTTCCACTGGCATTTGTGTTACCCATTCCATTGATCTGGAGGGGAGTTAAGTGCCAGACAGAGCTGCAACTCAGCACAAGTGCCACGTAAGCCAGAGAGCTCCACAGGCTTATCAGAGAAATATTCCCAGAATTTCAGTGCCATGAGGACATGGTTTAATAAAGTGCTAGTCCTACACTTTAACACCATATTCTTTACAGTCAATTTTCTCTGCATTCAGCAATCAAGATGTTTTCACAGCACCCGCTCTCTTCTCAAGTGCTAGACTTGCACGAGTACAACTTTGAAGATCAGTGGGGGTTTGAAAGGTTTGAGGACTCTGAAATTAAGTGCTTCTGTGATTATTGCAAAGAAATGTTTAAGTAAATGCACAAGCAGTTAATCTATTTAACAGCATCAGCAACTACTCAGACACCCATTTTCAAAAGACAATATTCCCAATTTCTTCATCTTCTGCCTTCTCTGCCAGTAGTTAAACCCACATAAGTACAAAGCCTTACACTTACAGAAAGGAAAAACCTGCCAGAGTCTTTCCAATTCAGTAATCCTCATCTGGACAATTTTATTGACAGAGGTGTTTTGACATGAGACTTACTAAGTGTCTTGCACAATTCCCTAATCATATTTGGGGTGGAGGGTAGAGCCACTCAGCTCTGCTCTAATTAGTGGCAGGCAGAAAACTTTGCCAATGCTGACACTTAATACACATGAGACTATACCCATTTTTTTGCAGTTACACATTTTTCCTTTTACAAGCTATCTTACCTTCAGCTTATCTTACACAAATCAAAGTTCACTCCTTATACTACCGACATAAAACAGATCTAGCAAGTTCTATGAAGAAACAGGTAGTCTTTTACTAATTTCTAACCACCTTCCCCACCACCACCCTTTTGAAACAAGCCCTGCAGACAGTGCAAGAAACGGGTATAAAGTAACCTTTCCCCACATTCAGGATCAACATCAAGTGGTTTAACTCAGTCATGAGTCCTACAAGGCTTGTCTTCACTACTAGGTTGACCAGATTTTGAAGTTTTTTAAGAACTTCTGCTGGCATAATTTGTTGGCTTTTTCCCCCCCTCTCTGGGAATTGAAGAAATATCTCATAATACATACAAGTATGCAGATATCATTTAAGTTTTATTTATTTAAACAGAAATATTACAAATGATGGAACAATCTAATTGGGCCATGACTAGTTAGCTAGCTATTATGCATCTGTCAGCAGCAGTTTGTACCACCAGCTACTAGAGGAATAAACTTCCCTGTAAGATAATGAGTAAGGAAAAATCTCATCCCCCTACTATTTTTTCCTTTTCAAATGAGCAGTAGTCAACCTGTGTCTTGAACTTCCAAATATTCCAAAGTTTTATCTAGGGAACAAGTAGTTACCAACTCCTGGCATTCGTACCACACACAAACATGTATGTTTGAGCTCTTGATATTACGAAGTCCAACCAAGTGGAGTATTGCAATGGCATTCCACACGCACATTGCAAAACCACCCCAAAGCAAGTTCTCTTCTGTCAGTTTTGACTTTGTCACTCAATTTAACTCAACACACAAAAGGAAAGTTTACCTTTCCAATACATTTCTAGTTAGTTTCCTTCAATGGGTGGGTGGTGGGGGGTGGGAAATCAGGACTTTGTTTATTTCTCTTTCCCAGTAATCCCCTCTCAGGAAAGAGTAAAAGTGAGAATAGCAGCAAGGGGGACTCAAACCAACATTTCTAAAGACTAATAGTCTCACATGCATCAGATTACAGGCTTCTGTTCCATTAACCATGTCTACGCAAGTTATCCACATAATACTGTTCTGACTCACAGGAGTATTATCATCGTTTTACATAAAGGGAATGAGAACAAAAAAAATAATCCCTGTTAAATCAGGGATTTGATTGTTATTCCCTCTTTAAGAAACCCCTTTGGGCATGAAGCACTTGGCAAGTGTGCAGAACCCTTCCCCCAACATATTTTTGTAATCTTCAAAGGGGGAAAAGGGAAGGGAGGCATCAGGAGAACCGTCATCATTAAGGGGATTTCAGTTCCTACAGTACTGTTTTAGCAATACACAGTTATACACATCCAAAGTTTTATCTTAAGAGACTTCTCCTTTCTATTGTCTTGGACATAAGCTTTGCAAATCAGTGAAATTCTGCCAAGGATGAGAAGGTGCATCTACCTGCTTGATTAGCCATAGCTAGTTTCCAAATAATTTTCAGGGTGTACTGAACACAAGTTACAAATATTAATTTCCAGTGAATTTGAGCATGATAAGCTGCTGAAATAGCAGACAGACTGCAAGCATGGCTTTTTCTGAAAACCGTTATAAAGGGTGAAGAGTTTTATTTTCAGTTATGAAAATGAATGCTATCCATCACCACTGAGAAGGGCCAATTTACATTGGGGTAAAGGAGATGACATTAGGGTAAAGGAGATTTAAGGTCAGAAACGTGATCCAGATTGCTGAACTGCCTCTCAATTGGTTACAGCATGTTCACCTTTCAGATTTGATTCTCCCTACCACAGGTTAATTTCTATGGCAAAGGCAGCTCTTTATGCTTCTAGATCAAGTACAGCCCCATTTCATCATCCACTGTAGCCCAGAAGCTTCTAAAGTTTATTTAAAGAATCTTATTCACTACCGTATTTCAGCTTTTTCCTTCCATGTAAAATTAAGTCCTGTCTAAGCTCCAGTTCTCAGAAGTGGTGAATAATTGCATTAGGACTGGAAGTGTTCCCAAATCAGCCATGTTACATCTTTAATGACAGTAATGACAGAAGGGTGAGAAGCAGCGTTTAAGGAAAAAGTTGCACCATCTGAATAATATTACACATATGTGACCTTCCATTCATTCCTTTCAACTGCTTTAGTATTCAAGCTCCTTGAGATATTTTTTTGCATATATCTTTTCAGAAGTGAAAACTGCTAAATTAGCCTCTGATGAAAACTCCTGAACATACAAGTTTCAGAACTGTATAGCACTTCACAGGTTAAAAGCTCTGTAATAGAAATACATCAGAATGCGATACACAACATACAGCATGCCCCTAGCAAACACGTAGTTAATAAGTCTGTAGCAGCTTTAGAGACATTTCTGATTCACAGTGCTGTTAGAAATTGCCAGATTAGACAATTATTCAAGCATAACTAAATGGATTACTTAAATGCAGTTTGGTTTTTGACAAAGCTTTCAGTTTCAAAACAAAATTTGGAACATTTCATACAAGCTAAGTTATTTTAATGCAAAATAATGCTTCACCATAGAAATACTCCCAGTACTGAGAGACAGGTGGGGGCACAGGGAGAGGAGGAAGGAGAGGGAGAGAAAGGAACGATTGTTTAGTAGAGATGGGTTAACTTGAAGCAAATGTCCAGTCTCTTGGCTTAGGTTTAAAAATGCCAAAGCAAACCAATTGCAAAGGCTACTTAATGAAACGGGGGAAAACAAAAGTATTCATTAAAATGGAAGTAAGTAATACATGAAGTTGGGGGTGGGTTGGGGTGTTGGTGGTTTGTTTTGGGGTTTTTTTTTTTTTTTTTTTGGAGCTCATCACAGTTTTGAAGGTGTACATAGAACAGACAACATAAGAGTTTCAAAAGTTTGGCTACATTTCAAAACAAAGTTATGCAGGTTAGCCCTGTACCAGCTGTCTGGCCCAGGTGCCTACCTACTGGGAACTGCTCTGAGTGATTTAATTGCACTCAGTGGCATACATGAGCACAAGCTACGAAAGAGCTCAAAACAAAGCTGAAATAAAATTCTTGGCAAATGATTGGTAAAGGGCACCACCTTGGAAACTGTGTTGAAATAAATTATCAAGGTCAAAACAGTCAGCTATAGTTTCCTAATGACTTCTTTGAAGATTACATTTTGAGTTTGCAATGGCACACTACACACAGCTTGTTTTGAGTGCAGTCAGCATAGGATCAATACATCAACTGAAGTAGGGAATGGTTTTTTTTCCTTTAGACATCTGAGTTGTGGTATGAATCTGTCCATTAGTAATAAAATTGTAATTATGAAACTTAACAGCTGCATTATCTGCTACCACAAACAGAACAAAGTGACAGACTGAAATCAGGGACCTTCAACTATCTAAAGTTAAACTCAAGTTCAGAGGAAGTGTTCCGCACATACACGCACATCCCTGCTAGTTGCACAAGTTTGCTTTGGAGCCTAATAGAGTTCAGACTGCACAGAGTGCCTCTGAAACAACTAGACTTGTAGAACACAGCTTAATATTACCACTTCAGGTTCAAAGGTTTTACTTTTGTGTATGTGCTTAGTGAGCTGATAAACAAAACAGAGAGGACTGCTTCTTGGATCTCCCCAGTCACCAGGTTTTCAGTGTTCCTCCAAACCCAGCACTCTGAGCTTTCAGGTCCCACCCCAACATCCGTACTCAATAAAAAGGCAAAAATGTGATATCTAACAAAAATATTTAGAAGGCAGTGACTGCATTATTGTGACAAACCTGCACTGCTCAGCTAAAATGCAGTAAATACTGCATCCAACAAAAAATTCTAGTAAACTCAGGAAGTCTGAGCAGATAGATTAAGAGCCCTATTAGCACACATCCAAGACTATTACAGAAGGGGAAAAAAAAATACTTCACACTGTACAGGAATGTGTGCTGATGAGAATTAGTTTAACCAGTGTTAAAGCAATAGGATAAATCAGCAAACTGTACTGTGCACTGCAACCAATTTAGCATGACTAAAAGAGGAGGGCACTAGCAGCCTAAATGAACATGCTGGCATCCAGTTCATCTTCTGAATACCCATACCACTGCTCTGTTCCTCCTCCTTTATATTCAACTGTCCTGTTAAGGGAGAACATGGATTTTGGGAACAATTAATAAAAAATGATTTTGTTCGAATATGATTCTGAAGCTCTGAAAAATTAAAGCATGTCCTCAGAACTGATTTACAATGGGACTCAGGCTTCAGATACAAAAAGTTTTAACAGCAAATTCCTTTTAATATATACTGTAGAAGAGAATGAAGGCAACCTCTTTAAGTACATCTGCTGTCAGTACTCATTTGCAGATCACCTGCACCACCTTCCATTTGCTCAGAAACAGAGCATATGCAAGACATGGTATGTATGCACGTGCATAATACTCACATACTCTTAATTGGTTAGTTAGAAACCTGCTATCATAGCTAAAATTGTTCGCTTAAAGGGCTAATCTGTCAAAAGACTGTTTAGACTTACATTCTCACATCCTTCTCTGGGAAAGATCTGAAGCCCTATTTTCTACTCCCAAATTTGCAGTATGTTAATCAAGCAAGAACATCTTATGCTTATGCCTTCCCATCTGCAACTGTTCCGTGTCTCATAGCAGCAGCATGATAATTAAGCACTTTATATCCCTGGAATGAAAAAAGCTGCTCCGTTTACCTGAAGATTATAGAACATTGCTACGTGTGTGTAATACCTCTGCTTTCTCCATCTTGAAGAGCATGAAAAAAGTGGGGGGCGAGATGTTTGCTAYATGCATTTTTTTGCTCTAATGAATACTGCCCCCTCCACTTCCAGGAGTAGAAACCTGAGCTGTCTCCTTGTATAACACTGGAACGGCTTTGTTATGGAACTAGTGGCAATATTTCAGTTTCAAAAATGTGAAAGAAAAATTTGAACAGCATTCGTGAAGACTTCTAAATTTTTTTATATTTCTTTTGAAAAACAAAAGCTGGACCCAGGAATTACCCAGATTTGAAATTCAATCCAGATTTTTCAGTTGCAGTCCAAAAGGACAATAAAATTCCATCATAAAGGGACACATCTGGCATTTATGAAATCCAGTTTGAAGCAGATCTTATATATGAACAAGACAAAAAGCCCTCATATCTATGTCTCAATAGAAGAACAGAAACAAGCCAACAATATCTCAACTGTAGATGTTTTAAGAGACAGGAAGACTGGAACACCTCCAAATCTGCACCTTAAATGAGAGCTCAATAAATAAGCTCCAGAGTAAAAGTTAGTGAATCGAAGGGTTCAAGAAATTAAACCATATGTTGACCCTTCGTCTTTTAACTCACTGTAAGGTACAGCTGGAGATGCATAAAAAGGAAATGCAAAGTTGTTAGAGAAGCTCAGCAACGAGGAAGCTCACTTAGATGGTTGGAGGCCAGGGTTCAAGTCTTGCCCAAGGCTGAAGAATACGAAGAATTGCTAAGTCTTCCTTTCAAGATTAGTAATTGTTGTACACAAAAGGGAAGGGGGGGGACAACCCCAAGATATGTTAGAATCCACTAGTTAGACTGGGCACCTCTAACACTGAAGTACAGATTTAAATTTCTAGAGACTGGAGACATAGGAACTCAGGCATCTCATATCCAGAAAGGCTTCTCCTAGGGAAATTCAACCACCTCAAAAACCTGCTGGAAGGGCAACATAGCAGGGTGCAAGCAATTCAACATCTTTCTTTTCTGACACTGCTGTTGGACAGGCCTAACAGGAAAAGTGCTCTCTGCTAATCTGTTACTCAGGAGCAGTGATGAACTAGCTGGACATGTCAGGAACAGCCTTGGTTGCAGTAACCATGCGATAGCAGGATTTCAGGGACAACTTCCTCAGAGCACAAAGACATTCCATCCCCTTCTGGAAGAAAACAAGCAGGAATGACCAGAGGCCATGTTGATTCAGTGAGCAACATCTGACTGAGTTTAGATACATAAAAATCATGAGAGGTAGAAATAGACTGCCTTCCAAGGACAAGTACTGAAGCATCACCCAAGCATGCAGAGAAGGAATTATGAAGGCCAAGGCTGGAGCCAGTGAGGGATACAAAGGGCAATGTGAAGGTGTTCAACTGGTAGGTCAGCAGCAAAACAAAAACAGTGATAACACGGGCCCACTGAACACAGTGAGCTACACTGTGACAAAGGGAATAGAAAAGCTAAAGGTACTTGGTACATTCTTTGCCTCAGGTTTTGAAGTCTTTTCCAACAAGATCTTCTCAGCCTCCCAGGTCTTCATGCCTAGTAGTAAAGTTTAGAGGAGAGAGGTACTATCTAGTCAATGAAGATCTAACCATGATTACTTAAAGTTGGACTTGCAAGTCCATGAGACTGGATGCCTTGCATCCAGTGGTGCTGAAGAAGGTAGATGATGCCACGATGAGGCTGTTTAGATAGCTTTAAGCCACCATGCTAAGGAGGGAGGGAGTTGCCTTGATGGTTAGAAAAGGGCAAGAAGGACTGAAGGAATAGGTTTTCCCAACAGGCTGTGAAATCTCCACCTCCAGAGCTCTTGAACAAACTAGGAAGCACAGGGCTTTGTCAAAACTCTACACTTACCTCCGCTTTAAACTGGAGGTTGGACTAAATGACCTCCAGAGGTTCCCTCCTGTATATACACAAAGGCTTCCTAAGCATCCAGTCACATACCAGAATTATTTGAGCCATTCTTGCTAGACGTTGTAACAAGGTCTCCAGAGTCTTCAAGATGATGTGGACATTAATAATACTGGGGGGGGTGGGGGAAATCGATTCAGCAGTAAGAAAAGGTTCAGTGAAAATTTCAGAAGACAAAGATTCAGAATTTTATAAGATATCTCTAAGGTATACTCAAAAGAGTAGAAAACATTAGCTTTTAAGAGAAGCCAATGTTTATTTCTGAAATGTTGTAATACTTTTTCTGGTGACATTTTAGAAAGTTTATTTTAAAAATAGTTTTCACCATCATCTACAGATTTACGTCAATCTGAAACTATGAAGAATAACTTCATAACCCAATTGCCAGGCATCTGAATTGATTCTTAAACTTTCATCTGCTAAATTGATTGGTCCAAATTAGTTTGTTTCAGAGACTTGTGTGACCACTATGGCACAACAAGCAAATCAGGTACACTAAACGTGAGAGGAGGAACACATTAATTAAAAGCCTTTTGCTTTCAGAGGTTGTAAGTTCAACACAGCACTAGCAACAGCTGTGTTTCACTTTCTTTATTGAGTACTGATACTACAAACCTACTTTTTTCCTACATTATTACTGCAGGAAGTGATTCTAAACCCAGAAAATTCAACGAAGTATGCTTTAAAGTTTCGAAGTTCTAGGGAGGCATCATTTGTACCAGCAGTAACTAGAAATTATTTATTTCCACCCTAGTATATTATTGTCCCTGTGAAGTTATTCAGCAGATACTGAGTAATAATACTGCATACTTCATGGTACAACATTTATTCTTAACATTGTGGATAAAATACAAGTTTTATCCACAAAATAGTATCAGATTCAATATACTTGACCTTTACACAAGGCTTTAATGTGCTGTTTGTGCTGCCAAGTTTATAACATGATACATATACGAAAGTGACAGCACAATCAATTTTAAATTAAGTTTTAAAAATACTGTAAGCTGTATATAGCACCTGCTACATTGTCTGAGAATTATGTTCAGATTCAAATGTTCTTTCAGTTACACACAACTCTTCAATACCAGAAGCCTGGTTTGTGGGGGTACTTTATTGTTGTTTTGGGGGAGTTTTTGTTCAGTTTTGGGTGCTTTTTGTTGGGGGACTTGGCTTTTTTTGTTTTTTAGTTTTTACCTCCTTGTAGAAAGAATTTTATAACACTGGAGAGAAAAACCTGTTGCCATTACTAAGTTCCCGTCCTCCTCAAATAATGGTTCTGTCAATATTCTTTTTAAGCCACATTTACTGTCTTCGAGATTGGATTTTGCAAGCAATAAGAAATACCCATTCTTTGCTTAAGATAACACTCCAAGTTTACAGACCCAGTTAAGGCTGACCTTTTCCAGTTCAGGTTGGCCTGGTCAAGCATGCCTCCTGAATTCCAGATCCTGCTACCTGGGGATTACCAATGCTTGTCTGCACAAAGGTGATCAAGGTAGAATTAGCAATTCCCGACTGCCCAAATGAGTTGGGAGCAGCCAGTTAACGTTGCCACACCATATATTAGTACAGTCTAACTATACAGTAAGAAGGCACCAAGGCACCCCATCACGATCTTGAAGTCCTGAAGCACAATACATTTAACGGTAACTAAACAAATAGCTTTTAAAATTGCCTTTTTCCCCCTACCGGAGGCCTAAACTTTTCTGGACCAATCAAGTATTAAGACACACTAACAACAAAGGCTTTTTTGAGAGCGTTGAACACTTATCCCACAATTCATATACTAGAGGAAAATAGAAGCTCTTTATGTTCTACTTTGTTACTCTACTAGACATTCAAGCTTCAATATTTACAAACTAATTTCAGACAGAAAACCAGGAACTACAGCAAAAGTACACTCATCAGAGGAACAATAAAATAATTCTCAGCTCTTCCTGCTGAACATCTGTGGTTTCTATTAACTCTTTTAGGTGCAAGAAACCTAACAAACAGAATGCACAAACAATCTGCCATGGACTGGCTAGAGTGGACAGGTTTGGGAAGTATGCCTTAGCTATCAATAAGGAATGGAGAAGTCATCATCTGTCCTTTCGGTGTCCTCTCTGCCTACTCTTCTTTGAGGAATTTGGGTATCTTGCTGACCACCTCAAAACCTGGGAAAGGTAAGCAGTAGCAAGCCAAAAGAGAAAGAAGAATTGAACAAGAATGGGAGCTGCAAAAGCCAAAGACAGAGATTAGTAGAGACTGCTCACTCACATCCCCACTCCATCAGGCTTGTAGCCTAGCACATCTACCTATTTTACTGAGCCCTACTTCGCTGATTTGAAAAAGGGAACAGCCATTTGGCAAGTCATCATCTTCATAGATGCTAAAGAAATTACCTTAAAGGCAATCCAGTAGCATTAAAATATACACTGGTATAATAGAAGTGACATGCTAATTTCTAGCACCAGTGACAGGAGGACCCCATGGCTTTTATCTCTCTTCAGTCATAGACACTAAAACTTCTGCTTGTATATCAAACTTACTTTTCTAAAATGCTAAAACAAGCACTGTCTCCAGTAAAGAAACTACATGATATGAAGTTCTATACTCTTCTGCCCAGTGCAACTACATTTTAAAAATATGTATCTTACTCAACTGTGTTATATGCTTTAAGGAGAACTTTGCTATTTTGATACTCAAAAGAAAAATCACCTTCACAGGTCAAGCACCTTTGAGTTACTACACTTAATATTTGTTTAAATGGAATATTACAAAGCTCTACGCACAACTAGTTGGCATCAAACCTAGCAACACCTTCATAAAAGCTTGATAACGCAGTTCCGTATAAGTCATTCACCCTCAGAAAACTGCTGTGAAGTAGCTCATACCAAGCCTCTGTGTCTAGCTTACATTAAATGCCAAAGACCGCCTGAAGGAAGGCTCGTCTTACAGACACAGTAGTTTCTAATGCTAATTCTTAATTTAACTAGCAATTTTTAATATAACTAGTGATTTCTATGCATATTTTAGAGATCTGCAAGTGCTACATACTTTCAAGTAATATATGCCAACTCTCACATGCACCTTTCAACAAATATGAATGAGACTTACTAAGCACACAACTGTGATCCTCAGATTAGTTTAACCACCAGTAGTACTGAAAGTGCAAACACACTGTAAAAGTTGTGAAGGAGAACCTAAGCTATTTAAAACTGAAGAGGATTCTGTTTTCAGCATGATACAGAGCAAACAAGATACTTAAGTCAGCAAGAATTAGTTAATCAAGCTCAGGTTAGAAAGTAAAACCTTGTTGAAACTAACCAAAACCCACAGGCACTTCATTAATTTAGACAACCAAGCATAAGTCTTGGTTTTATTCATGATAAAGCATATATGTATTTTAGCATGTATTTTAATACTATTGTCACTGATGAACAATAAAGACTAATGATTATTTTTCTCCCATGCCATGTTATAACACAGTAGACATATGCAAAGAGTTGCAAACATCAGATTTGCATAAAACAGTACTGGAACAAAATAAGCAACAATGCTGTCAGCCTCCAACCATAACTTATAGGCTTCCAAAACCAAAGGTTGTTTTCTTGGTTTTATTCTTCTAGAAGTTTGTTCAAATGGTTTTTTTGAACCTACCTACAAACTTACACATCCCAGCCCTGCAAAGAGTTCCACAGCTTACTTTCATCTTCTCAATCTTCATGTGAGAAAAAATAAAAATAAGAAACTACTTCAAATGTTTCACCTTCCAGTCTTACTATTAGGAGGAGATGGGAACAATTGTTCATTACCTAACTTCTAAAGTATCCTAAAGTACCACTTCTAAAGTATCCTTTAGAGACTTCCACCTTACACCCATCTCCAACACACATCCATTTACTCTATTTCAGACCAAGAACTCTGATCTACTCAGGGATGCTGCATACCAAAACTATTTTATACTTTTGATAAGTATAAAATTATGAGAAGGGATGATGAGAGCGATGAGAAGGGAGGAGAGAACAAAACAGAAGAGTACAACATGCATAGTGAAAGCATACAATGGATTGTTACACTGGAAGCATTGTTTTCCTGCTATGAATTAAGAAATAGTAAACAAAGATTACATTTGTCTTTTTGACTGTATAACTGAGCATGAACCTCTAAAAATATTCAAAAACAACCTCAAGTTCTACTACTACACAGGAATAACAGGTTCAATTCATAACATATGATTTGTATGCAACATTACGGTTGTCCTGGCTTCATTCTTTCTTGGTATTTCTACCTGCATATTTATTTTATGCAAATGATGGTAGATGGTAGTTAAGTTTGCCGCTAATAATTTTGTCCAACTGATCCAGAAATTCACCTCTGGGTTACAGTTTGAGAGCCTACTGACCTCCTCCAATTTGCTGCAAAACCCACTGCAGTCAAACTCCCTCCTCTTAGTGGCTTATTAACTGTAAGGTAGGTAGGCACATGACCTAAGATCATTGAAACCACCCTTTCAGATGTAGGGCCCAATTTCCGTAAGAAACCCAGAATGATTTACTGGGTCACTGCATCCATGACATCCACCTGTACAGGACAATGTTCCACTCACTGACTTACTTTTTGTTTACAGCTTCCTGTGCATGCAAAAGCCTCAGCTGCGAGCAGAAGCACCACAGGTGAGCTCACACTGAAGTCATCACTTCAAGGCAAGCTTTGACCAAAAAGAAGAGCCCTCTTAGATCATTTTCTAGGGAGCAATAGAGACAACAGAAAGAGGGAGCAAGACAGTAGCTGGGAATACAAACCTAACAGCTCATCAGTTAAGAGATGACAGACAAATCTTGCTTCCAATATGGAAGTCAGATTTCAAAGCACTAGTTGCACAGGGAAGAACAAAAGCTAAGTGATCACTATGCCATTGTTCCTCCATGTTATTCTCATAGAACAAAAATCTGTTTCCTTGTTTGAGGATAAGCTAACTGTTTTTAAGCATCCCCCCAAACCAGAAAATCTTATTTCATGACCATTTAGTCATTACAATCAACTCAAATTTTCACATTTTCCCTCTTTACATTTGAGAAGCGTTTTTAGACTCATGCAGAAGTTCAACTGAAGACTCAGAGTTATGCCCAAGTTAAATTTTGACCCCACAGTTTCACGCTGAAAGCCATGCAATTCTGCTTCACAAAGCACCAAAGGATGTGCGATTTTGTTTGAAGACTCATTCCATTTGGAACTTAGACAAGTATCTTTTCACAGAGTAGCAGAATACTAAAAATAAATACCACTTTTAGTGAGTTGAAGTAAAATAAAGTCAAAACTTTTTACCCCCGCCACAATGTAATATACAACAAAATCTGTATTCCCCCTCTTGTGTTTTAAGTTATCATTCTATCTTCTTTTAGACTCTAAAGAGTTAGTTTACAGCAATTACTTCTGCTAACTCACCACACTAAAATTTGCAAAGCTGACAAGGTGCCAAGATAATTTGTTATCTTGGGGGAGGTAGCATCTCCTCTATTTAGATTATTAAGGTTGTTCTACTACAAATCACATCTTTGAAAAGCCAGTAACATTTAAAAGTCTGACAGATACGCTGTTGAGAAATTCTTTGTTTTCTACATTTCATGAAAATCCTCCTTTGTTTACTCTGCCTTTTTCCAAACTGAAGTTGATAGTTATATAGAAAGTGACCACTACAAGTCTTCAGAAGTACATCACACATTTCCTGAACAGAGATAAAAATTATACCTTATTAGTGAATATTCTGACTCTACAGGGCTACTCACAGGCAAGGAAAGTCCATCCAATAATCAGTGTCTAGAATAGCTTAGAATAAGTAAATAAAAGTCTTCTAAGCACAATTATGGGCATTAGTAGTACAAAAAAAGCTGCACGGGAAGTACAGTCCTCTACTTTAATCTCTCAAAGAACAGACTCCAATTTGTCTATTTACTACCTGCATGAAGTTCTGCTCATTTTAGGATTATCTGCTATACTGCCTATCTATCATCATGCACTTGCTCCTCTACTACCAACAGCCATTCAAAATACAAACTGCTCCTGGCACCTTTGAACAGCTGGTGTGCGTGACTTGGAACGGGACCTGGTCCCCCACCAAATGATATGCAACATTTTCCTGTGGCTGCTGAGGAATACCATTCATGCTACTGGAAGATCCATAAGGGACACCTGCTAGAAGAGCAAATGAGCACAAAGGACAGTAAGCAAAACCCACACATATGTATTTAAAAACCACAAGCACAGAGAAAAGTTCTAACTAAGAGGCTATATAGGTCTTCTGGAAAAAGAATGCCAAGGAGTTTCTCTAAAGCTAAGCTCCCAGGGAGCTCAAGCAACTCTAATACCAGAAATTATTCTGAACATACTTTAACATTTCCAATAGCATTCAAACACTGTTGTTTGTAACAGTGACAAAACTCCAATGTGTCAGATGCTTCATTTTTGTTTCCCTGTTATCTTGCTGAAATTGAACTGGCAGGTAAGTATTTAAGGTAATGAAATGCCTAATAATGAGAAAACTCATTATGAGTAGAGTGATTCTCTTAACAGTCCTCTGTATTTTTATATGGATACATCCACTTTTTATTTGCTTTTGTTCTAAATCTGAACTGTTTTCCTTGCTATTCCACATCGAATCTTGAAGGCAGATTTCAAATTCTTCTCTTGATTGGGATGCACAGACATTTTAGAAACATAAATAGAAGCCTATCAAAACTGAACATCGCTCACATTTTGTAAAAAAGCAGAAATGAATACACAGTAATTTATGCATTAATCTGTACATTAATAAAACAAGTTTCCACAAATTAGAAAAAATCCCAGTGTCTAGACAGGGCTCAAAGTTTAAAATTCATTACAAGAAATTTATTTTAGGAGAAACATAAAAAATGCAGTAGCAATACCAAACCCATTGTCCCAAGTTAAGAAACATGTCTTACAATCCAGTATATAAGGTTAGTCAGACTCACCTTCCCTCATTGATTTTTGCTTTGTCTCCTTGACAAGAGAAGTTCTCAATGTAACCTAGACTGCAGTTGATTCGTGTCCAGTCAGGCTGGCACACAGCAAGGAAGTGAGGACGCAGTCTACCTATGGAGTACTTGGCAATGTCTGTCAACGACTGGCTAGCAGCTGCTCCAAAAATGAAGGTCCCAATGGCTTTGTAAATAGTGGCTATGTAGTTATTTCTGACAAATGAATTTGAGTGCAAATGATTATAAAAGACAGAGAGAGTCTCTCCTAGGATTATCTGAAAGAGAAACAAGAACAACAGGTAAAGAAAAATAGTCGCTTAAAGAAAGCTATTACTCTATTGTTGTTAATACTCAGACATGTAGTTTCAGAAATTATTTTTTTTTATAAATTAAGCTGCAAATATAAGATTTCCAAGAGTCAGCAGTAACCACGCCCAAACTTTAAACACTTATATAGAAAAAAAAAAACCTTTTACCTTACTCTGCTTCATGCTGAACTTAGTATTATGGACTTTCAGAATATTTGTTAAAACAAAGCCTTCTCAGAGTAACATTTATCCATATTATTTGGCATGGTCCTAATTAGAAACATTTTCTCCAATATTACATTTTATTCTACATTAAGTCTTCTTCAGCTAAATTTCTGCCGAGCAATTTTTTCTATTTCATCATAAAGCTATTAGTTTTTTTGTGAAGCCAGACACTATTCTGAAGGATCTAGACTTTATTTCCAGATGTGAAAGGCCAGTTATTTAAACAAAGAAATTTCCTATTCCTCGGGAAAATTAAATCTTTAGGGGAGAAAAGAAAACTAATGAGAGTAGGGAAAGACAGGCGTTACTGAGGTCTTTCCAAGGATTTTTCACCCTGCATGTCCAACGTGTGTGCATCAACTGCTGACAGGAAAGCAGATTTAATTTTGTTTTCCTGCAACTTTACCTTCTGCAGAAAGTAAGTTTTTCCTTAAACCAAGTACAAAACTTCATACCAGACAGGTTGGATATTGAACCAGATGGTGCCTTTTTATACAGAAAGGCTCGACTCATACAGATTATCAGATGGGTGGGGGGCTGTATGCATATATGTAAAGTGATCTTTAAAAATCCTGTAAAGATTAAATGATGGCTCTGTCTGCCACTTGAGAGTGACAAGTCCTGGATCCCAGCAAAGCAGAGCTTTGGTGAATGAAGCTGTTATTAGACACACTGACACCTGGGCAGACAAAGTAGCTGTCAGCAGCTTTGCACACTAAGGCAAACAGACAATCCCATCAGATGTGTGACACCGAAATTTTACACTCTGCACCATACCGAAACATGGACTGAAGCAGAGAAACACCAGAACATGGACTTAAGCTGAGAAAGTTTTCAGTAAAGTAGATGTTGGTACGCTCTTATACAGAATATACCTATCCCAGAAAGGTAGATTATACAGAATGTAGCTATCCCATTCATCTCTTAATGAAGATAGTTGAGCAGAAATATCACAGCCATGACTGGTAAATAATGAATCCCTTTTAAAGAACACTTGCTGCAAAACCTGAAAGCAGGTCACCTATCTCAGTTGAGGTGACAAAAAAATTAGGTGATGTCAGTGCAGCTACTTCACTGGACGCAGACATCAAAGAGTATTTATCTTCAATAACCTGACAGAGCATTGAGTAAAGGACACCAACATTTCCTTTTACCATCTGACTTTAAAGCAATCTTGACAGAAAAGCCTGATTTCACAAAGAAAACATGGTCCCTAATGTTACAAAGGTAACTTTGTTATCTAAATATTCATACAGGGTCATATGGAGATCAGATAAATTCAAAGGAAATACATCCATTAAAGATTACTATATTCAAAGAAGCCTCTTCTGACTTGGGAAGTCTCTAAGCTGCAAATGGCTGGTAGCAAAGTACTGAGGGCAAAACATCAATCTTTGCTTGCTCTATTATTCTGTTCTTCCTCACTCATCTGTTTTAACAACTCTAGAAATGAGGTAACAAGATGGACTTCAGTTGTGACCAAGTACTGCTTCTCCTAAGTAATAGTGACTACCAACAGTAGTAACAGGGTGAAAAAATAGTCCTATCTTAAAAGGCAGGATCCTGTAGCATAAACCACTTGCCAGTTAATAAAACTTTTGAGTTTTGTCTGTTCTATCTGCTCCAGAAGTATTTCTGTAAGTTTTTGAAGCAGTTTTTCCAAGAAAAGGAAAACTAGGTAAGTCACAGTTTTGGTTCCCAGCTCCACATTTCTACAGTTATGAAAAAATATTTCACCCAAGAGCTACAAGTTGACCTTTATGTTGGAAGCTAGAAAAAAATCCATGCAGTCCTTATGCAAGAAAGAGTTAGATTGCCATAATAATTCCTCCTGACTTTAACCCATTAGCCCAAGAAACAGCTGGCCAGTACTGAGGTTTACATTTAGCTGCTCCTTTTCCAGCTTTGATTCCCAAAATATACTTGGATAAATATTTATACACCTAAAAATCTTTTTTGGCATAAAAGAGTTTTAACTCTGCTCAAAGTGTGGCTATGATGAGCTTGGATGTCATCCAACACAGAGCCACAAGTGGAGTCTGAAGCTTTTTAGCACATCTGGACAGGGATCTTGAAGCCCCTCTTGAAGGGCCATTGTTGGAACTAATGTGCAGTCCCATGAGACTTAGGACATGAAATGGCTAACTGATGAGGTCCAGCTCTCCCCTCTGCCCCTGCCCAAGGACATGCCCCTACCATTTTTTGTCCCAGCACGGATATTGTATTCTTCCAGGAGCCATTTCACTCAACTTAGCTCAAAGAAAGCTGCTGTTTTCTGCCAGGTTAAGGAATTGCACTATCTTACCCTGGTACAGACAAGCCACCAGAAGTGGCAAAAGACAGGGTCATAGTGGGACTTCACCTTTTGTCCATAGTAAGCTATTAGGTTAGCTCAGCTGACAGCATGTAATTAAATCTTAAGGATACAGAGTCACCATATGCTTAAGCCAGTTCAACTGAGCTAGGAGCTGTGGTCAAAGAGAGGGATCCCAAACTGGCAGTTGCAGAGGCAATCTCTCCAGCTCACTGATCCGGTGTGAAAAGGCGGGAAGGAGAACAGTACCCCATTTTCAGCCAGGTTAGATGCAGTATGAAAGTAACCCCTAGCATTAACTCAAACACAAATGGGCCCAGTGTTTTATCCTGACCTTTGGGGAAATACCCAGGGAAAAAACTCCCTGGCTACTTATTCTTTTTATTCTAGTTATGCTTTTGATAAGTTCTGATTGGAAGCCATAATATATCTCTATTAAAGAACTTAGTATCTGTTGTTAGACTCTGTGGCAGATAAAAATGCTGACTTAATAGGTCATGCATACTCATATTCTGAAAGTAGTAGCTCCCAAAATAGAAAAGCTTGAAACAGTCACTTAAAATAGATTAGTGTTATTCTGAACTGATATGGTAAGGGAGGAAGTTTTTCTCTCTCACACTATAGAATTAAGCCACCATAGTTGTAAGGTATTCTTTTTCTGTTCTATAATTCTAGTTGTTTGACCTAAGTTAAAGAAAACCTCTTACTTTTTCTTGCCAGAACACCATTTCTACTGCTTTAGCACCTAAGGACATCGTTTTGAAGTCAGAAAAATCTTACAGAATACAGTTTTAGAAGTCTGTTTTAACAGATTGCCCCTCCGCCCTCTTCCCCACCCCCATTGACATCAAATGCAATGAAGAAAAGTTTAACTTACAACAATTATACTGAAAGGAATAATTATTCCTGCTAACAACTTATAAGAAATGGTGTCCTCTTTGTATGGATACCGGATGGATTCATCACTACAGAAAACTCCTCTCTGGAAGGGGATACGTCTTGAATTGAGAATTGCAAAAGGCAAGCCAGCTAGCAAAAAGGAATAAAAAATACATTACAAAAGCAACACAAACTCTGGCGATGATTATACCCCCGCGTTTCCAAAAAGAAGTGCATACAGAGGAACGGGCATGCAGCAAGTTAGAAGGTTATGCACTTCCTTTGGCCAATGACTACTGCCTTGTCTTTACAGCTGCCAGGAAGGACTGTTGAATTAAGGAGAGCAGGACAGGATTCCTCTCACCTTGGCATTTGTGGCACATCAAGTATGGAAGCATGCCGAAACCACGATTGGGTAAACAGTTAGTGACAACCACTGAGTTGCTCAATCTGCTGCTACTGCCACAATTATTGACTATTCCTTTATATTCCAGTGAGCAACAGCTGCCCCTTTATACATTCTCTGGACAGCTTTACAAGTCAGAAGAGCATAAATTGCATTTCATAAAAGCAGAAAAGGGGTGTTTCTCAGGGAGTGCAAGTGCAGAGGGAGTTTTCAGGAAGAGATACAGAAAAAAGGAAAAACTACACATGCATGAGATCTCCTCACTCCTACACACACTGAATAGCTCCCTGGAACAATATGGTCACTGCACAAGCCCTACAACCTCAGGGCATGGAGATTTTATTCCCCTCTCCGCAAAGGAGGAAGCCTTTGGCTCATTCTAAACTCAACAGAACACAAAATTAAGGCGCACAATCCTTTGTGCTATTGCACCTCAAGAGACCTGCAACACTAACCAAAACCAGTCATTTGAACAGCAGAGTTTCAAAAAAAGCTCAGAATAGGATGCAAATTAGTACAAACTAATAGAATCACATTTTTAAACCCTGATCTTCCATCCTTGACACACATACAGCATCTGCACAATCTGTGTACAGGCATGAACACCCTCAGAAAGAAATGGCTGTATAGAAAAAAAGAAGTGGGGGACTACTAAGGATGTTCAACAAAACAATAAATAATTTCCTTTAACTTACAGATGTACAGACCAGTGGCATTGAAGCCCCTGATTTTGTGCTGAAAATTCAGCAGTATTGAACACCAAATGTATACCAATTTAGAGTTAGATAACAAAAATCATCTGGGGGGAGACACTCCTAATGTACCAGTAAGGGATGAGAAGGATGAAAAACAGCCTCCATCCTTCCTTCCTGCCAGAGAAAGATGTTGCTGTAGTCTCAGTTCTGTCCTCAGGACCTCTGTGTCAAGGCACAGCCCACCTCTCTTTCCATATACACAGCTACCCCCAAATAATGTGTACAAACAAAAATAAACACAGAAAAAACAGGAGAAAAAGAAAGAATAAAAAAAGATACCGAAGAAGCAGTAAGAGAACTGTTAGGGAAGAGAAGAGAAACACTAAGTTACACAGAAAAAAAGAAGAAAAAAAAAGAAAGAGACCAAGGATCCTTTTCAACCCGCTACCCATGAAGTCCTCCAAATTAATCCTGACTCCCGGGCCCATCACAAGTGAGACATACTGTGATTTCACCAATGCTTTGCTATCGATTTTGTTCTTCACACCATAAAGTGACTGCTTAGAAGAATGCTTCAGTTTGAAAACAGACACAGAAGAACAAATAACAAACTAATGGCTCATAAGGTGAAAATTTCCTTGAAGTGACCTCTGATGAACGACACAGCTTTGTTCCACGACCAAGCAGTTAAGGGCTCATCATGGTGCCCATGTATTCCAGCTAAGCCCATTGCAAAGAATCAAGTCTCTTCTGTACTGTTACAGTCATAAAATTAATAGCATGCAAAACCTCCCCTCTGAAAGTGGCACGGAAGAAAAAAAACCACTGTCATTGTGAAGAGGGGTGTTTCCAGTTCCACACCAGCAGGACTACAACTGACCTAGCTCTGGAAGGTGTCCAAGCACACCAACAAAGCAGAAAAAGGACAGCAGGATGGGCTAAGAGCCAAGCCAGAGCATCACCAAAACACTGAACCATTCAGACACCAGCCAGCACAGAGCCCTGGAGCTGGACTCTGCAGTACAGTGCAAAAACACAGCCTTTTCTATGAGGAAAAAAAATCCCTCTCCCTTTCTCCTAGTAGTAAGAATAGCAGAGTTTTGAAAAGCGCCGCAGCCCAGACCTCAATTCTGCCCTCCCCTTGTGTTGGTATTGTGACAGCATGTCACAATATATCATCAGTTGTTTAGTATTTAGCTAATTTGTGCAAGGGAGGAGGCTGAAGCAGCATGCAGTCATGGTGAGGGAAGGTGACTTGTCAACATAATGCCGTGGCATGTTTCCAACACCATTTATTCTATAAAATATATATGGAATGAAACATTAGCCTTTGCCCTGCACACATACTAACACCAAGATTCAAGACTGTATATTTGAGAAAAGTGTATTTTTTAGATCTCCAGAATTGGAGAATGAGGCATACACGAATAAGAGTCCCTTGATTATTTACAGGCTTACTTCTTTAGAGTAGGTATTTTTAATCATCATGGTAAAGCAGTTGCTCACAAAATTAAGTTCAGCCTCGAAAAATCTTATCACAGCTTCAGCACACTGCCACAAATACTTGCGATCATGGTTAGGTGGTGTCACTGACATCACATTACCAGCTCTGCATCATCCTTTTTAAAGACCTCCTCTATGAATAATGGTGTCATGGTGGCTTACTCCTCATTTCCTCCTACTCACACCTGAATGTTTCAGCTTCTCAAGGTGGAGATAAAATTTTCAGAGTGCTGGGGTTATTCAGGTGGTTTGGGGGGGCTCTTTTTTTATGTAATTAGCTGCTGCTAAATCAGGAATGGAAAGCAATGGTATATGGATCATGGGAATGAAGTCCCTCATGCAGTGACAACGTGCTTTTCCATGCAAAGAGAAGCTGCTTTAAACGTGTGCTCACTCTTCAGCAATATTGACATTATGATGATTGAGACTAATTAAGTCTGTAATTGCTTGCAGCACCTTCCTATATCAAGACCATGCAAACAAAATACCAAACAACCCAAAGTTTGGTTTTGTTTTGCTTTTTAAAGCAAGTAAGAACCAGCTAAAATAAGTTATTAAAATGCCTTCTCTCTCATAATTTCTTTCCACCTCTTTTACTCTATCTGAAACCAATCCCACTTTACTAACTGAGAAAGAAAATTTTATATAAACAGTTCCCTGAAGTCAAAACCAGCAAAATTTAGGCAAGACAGTATGATTCTTAAAGTTCTAGGTATCTACCTGGTTTGAAGTAACAATTAATTGGAAGAGCTATGCACTGAAATACAATACAGCTAAAAAAGCTTGTATAGTAAACTGCATTAAGTGTGTCTTCAGTTTCCCCCAATTGTATAACAGATTTAAAAATTCCCCCAGTCATTTATCTTATTGTTGTTCTCAGCACTTTTCAGTGCTGAAAGGAGACGTGCTCCATGAAAGCTTGAGATAAAAGTTTTAATTTCTAAAAACCAGATGACAGTAAAATTGATCACATTGACTTAACACTGTTAAACTGAAAACTAAAGTCAGGAACTACAACATTTGTAATTTACCTTTTGCTCAACCCAAGGCAGTTATTAGACTGAAAAACCATGCCAGTACTGACTTTTGATGTCTTTTTGGTTAAAATACTCTCCAATGTCAATACCTACTCCCTCAGAACACACTCCATACAGTAGGTTTAATTTACTTCTTTTAAACACACATGGCTTGGCTTCACTATTAGCTGGTGGGAGGGGGGAGGAAAGTAGAAGTCAAACCAGAAGGGCAGCAACTCCTACTGTTACTGGCAAGTGAGGCCATTAAGAAAAACTTCTCCCAATATTTAGGGGTTTTGTGCTGTTTTAAATGAATCAAAGTCTGTTTTGTGGGATTTTACCTTTTTTTTTAAAAATAAGCAAACTTAATTTCTAAAATCGAATCAAAACTATTTCAAATATATAGCTTAAGTACTTTCTGCAGTGCAAATCTCTCTCCCTCAAAGACAACACAAAGACAAGGAAAAATGGAGTTTGGCATTTTCAGTAGTACAAGCAGGACAAACAAGCAGAAGGACTGGCATAAGTGATGAAAAAGGCAAAGCCTCATACTACAGCAAGTACAGGGTTTCCCTATAGTTGTGATAAACATGTTACTTTTTCACACTGAGAGATATCATAATTTCAGAAAACAGGAATAAGTTTTTGCATCACGGTAGCGATTTCCTAAATATGAATATTTTTGTCTTCATAATGGTAGAACTATCATTAGTGTCAAGGTCTTTAACTTCCCAGATACAACTGAAGAACAAATTTTAATAGTAGTACAGGAGGTGGTATACTTCCTTGCCAGAAGATTTATCCACATAAAAGTCTAAAGTAGTTTCTCAAGAAAAAGTAGCAAAGATTAAACAGCAGATCACTGGGAAAAGAAATCCTGCTCATCTGCCATAGTCACATATTGCCACAGTAAGTTAAAAGAAAGGCCCTGCTTTTTCTACAAATATCCATTTTTCCCCTAAACAAACTATAATTTCTAAGAGCAGAGTTTGGCACATTAAAAAGGAGAATTAGTAAAAATTAGCTGGGCTCAGTTTTACGTGAAAGTAGAATAAATTGGGGAGTTTAAGTAAGGAGTGGAGATGGCAGAGGGTCATTAAAGGCTCTCTACGGAATACTTCCCATATGACAATACCAAAAAGCATCCCTGATGTATACTTCATTTTCCAAGTCAATTGTAACACTGTGAAGAAGTTGCCTAAAGGGAAGATGACAACAGGCATGTTAAGAGGAATTACAAGGTTGGGAAGAGGTTACCAGTAGGGTAATCTCAAGGATAAAGCCAACAAACTAGTGTTATGCAGTGCGTATGCCAGCATCATTAATGAATAGCTAGTAGATGTGCTGCTGACAGAGCTGGCAATTCTTTGATACAGTGGAAAATCAAGGTCAGCCAGTTCTGCCTGCAAAACAACTCTTAAGGACTGAAGCAAGAGAACAGATGGAGATTTGTGCAGCAATGAGCTGAGAGTCATGCACCTGGAGGCTAAACAACTCTGATGAGCTGGGAGCTTGTCAGTTCAAAATATGAGGGCAAAATAATGTCTGCTTCCTATGGTTGTTGTACATCAATATAATAACGTGACCATTAGACAAGTTTTTCCAAAGGCATTAACACTTTTAGCCACCCGTCAAGAATTTCTTCTGAAACAGCATTCAATCAGAATTCGCAGACATATTTGGTTTTAATTCCTCTGTCTTAAATGCAGACAGAGAAGGACTGCTAAGGTACATTCTTCATTATCTCAAAAACTAAGGAAGTTGGGGTTTGCACAGTTCAGCAGAACATAAGGGCTGTAAACCAGCTAATTGCATAGGCAGTAGATATCAGAGAAAAGAGGAATACTGATCCATCAACAATCAAGAATTAAGGAGCTACAAATACAGCTGGCAGTAAAGATATTCATAGTGAGGGGGAGATATAGGCCTCTGAAACAGGCTTTCAGTTGGAATACAAGAGGTAGAAACACAAGTAGCTCGACTGATAAGACTAAATATTTTAAACAATTACAGTACACTTGTCCAATAGTCTGACTCATACAGTATAATGGATTAGATCTCCTCACAAGCTGAAGTGATTTCTGACTGATTATGTTGGGTTTTTTCCCATAAATATCCTATGTAACACAGGTCTATTTCTTTCCAAGTTTCTCATCTTGATTAGGTTTCTTCACTGTTACTGGGCATGAAGTTGATCTCTCCACAGAACTAAAAGCTGATTGTTACCACTCTGGTGAAGATAGAGAACATCACATTATACGCTGCCCTCAGGTTGTCCTTTCCACTTTCCTCCCGAAGGACATCACTTAACATTTATCCACGCTGTATTTCACCCGCCATGTTAGTGCCATCTTTTGTACTTACTGCTTCGAGTACCCTACTTTGCTGCCTCACTGCACACATTCTCCTCCAGGGCATTTATGACTATACTGAACAGTCAGGCTCCTGGAGAGCTCTACCTGGTACCTTCCTCCCTTGAAAGCCAGGGAGCATTTACTCCTACTGTCCACTTCTCACATTTCAATTAATTACTTATACATTTAAGGATTCTTCATCTAATCCATGACTATTTAGTTTCTTAAGATTTTGGTGAAGTAATCATTTGAATGTACAAATCTAAATGAGATTTTTTTAAAAAATGCTGCCTTTAGCCTGAGTACTCCGTCCTCCTGGTGTATTAAAGGGATTGGGAAGAGAATAGATGTGATTGACACCAGGAAACAGTGGATATGTTTCAGACAAAATAGCTTTAAGCATCTGTGCTTAAGCAGTGGTAGCAATAGTCTTTCTCCAGAGTTTAGAAACAAAACAAATTTAAAAAAGGTTTTGTTGTCTTTTGTCCCAGCACTTCAAAAAAAAGCCACCACCACTTTCGTGCTACTATCTAATGCCAACTTCATCAGTGTAGCTTTAAACCAGAAGTGACACCTAAACTTATTGAAAAAAAAAAAGCATAAGTAGTATTTTGAAGTTTAAGTCTCCTTGCACCAGAAATTAAGATAAAATAAGTTAACATTTCCCCTGAATATGCTGTAGAGATTGCATTACTAGTTGCAACAGCAAAAACATCCATAGTATTCATTTGTACAACATTAGAAATCCTGCCTGGAAAAACACGCATTTTGTGAAAGTTCGGTTAGAACTTTTGAGTTAAATATTACTCTATATAACTGTGCGTATTCTGTGGGGATTGGTTATGGTATCATACAGCTCTTTGCAGATTAAGTTAAGACTTTGGCTTCTCCTCAGTACCAGAGCAACTCTACTTTCCATTTCTTAAAAGGAGCTTTAGAGTTCAGGAGGACACCTAGCAAGAAATATGCTTACAACATCACTCCACAGTTCACCAAGATAAACTGCTGCATTTTGTCATTCAGCTTTCTCCAAAAAAGATGGGTAAAAAACATTTCTCTGCATGAGCATTTTACTGCTCAAGGCAGAACAGAAAGGGGTAAAATGGGGTGAGCCAGAGGAAGGAAAACAGAAGAGGCAGCACAAAAAGGAACTTTCCCCCTCTTTCACTTACTTTCCCTGTTGCTCATCTCTGGTTTCTGGTGCAGTCCCTTCCCTTTTTCGCCACCCCCTAGAGTGTCTGGTCTAAGTCCTGGATGTAAACAGCAAGTTATTAGTAACTAGGTATGAGACCTGAAACAAAGAAAAATCTATGCCACAGACTTTTTTTTTTTTTTGCTTAAATGACAAGACTTTAGATATTTAAGTTGCAACTCCCCTTCTCTACATTTCTCCTTATTCCATTTTACCCGTTCATATACTCTACTAAATAATACCTTCAAAAACAACTCCAAACCACTGTGACTGCTTGGCTTTCTCATAGTTGCGACCAAGCTTCACTCAGCATTTTAAAAGCCCTTGTCTGGAGCTCCTTCCGCTGTCAGGCTGCCCACTATTTTACTCAGTTTCATACATTAAGTGTGTTCTTCATCACTGTATTAACAAATGTACCTGAAGGATTGAGAAAAGTACAATATCAAGTCCACAGACTTAACAAGCAAGTCGCTGAAATTTATTTATTTAAAATTAACTGCATCTGGTAAGAGTGATTTGTACAAGTACCAAACTAGAAGTGGTGCTCCTCAGATCTTTCCTCACCTGATTTCAAACCAAGCCTACCAGAACACCCTCACCATGGACGGGGCAGAATTGGGGCCAAAGCTGGATGCAGCAACTGCCATTTCTCAGCTGCTGTCCCCCACAGCATTGATCTCACCCAGGAATTACTCAGCAATTCAACCAAAGTGCATCACCCTGCACATTAACCCTTCACATAGTATAAACATGGGTTGTTATTATTATGTTGACTTTAAACAGTTTGAACAAACACAAATTAGCATTTTATTCATCAGAATATGTTGGGGTTCAGAGATGATACTCATCTATAGTAGTACAAGATGAACAGTTAGTGTGAAGTAAAACTCATGCCAGATTATTAAGTTCAACAGCACTGCCCAAAAAGGTTTCCAGCAGCATGAATGTACCAAAAAAAATGAAGATAAAACTTTACTCTCCTTTTCAAAAAGTTTACCAGCTAAGAGGCAAAGTCTTACTCAGAGCATAATAAAATTATTAATATGTAATCTCAAACCTGAAAGTTACATTAAAGGACGCAGAAGTCCACTCTAGTGTCAAACAGCAAGTTTAATTTCAATTAGTTGCAAAACTATCAATAGTGGGCCATAAAGCTTTGACAGTGCTGCAAAAAAAATGAGTTGCACATCTACAAATCTAGTAGTCTTCAATAGGTTTCATTACAGTCCGCAGCTTTATCAGTCTCTACCGCAGCAATAGCTAATTTGCCCCTCAAGAAACCGAAGTATTAGCCCAGTAAGTGCTTATGTTGTTAATCAAATAATGAAATATGCTTTCAATAAAAGTTTCCCTGCAAAATCTATCCCTTTCACAAACAGAGCATAAAAGAAGATTAGCTTCGCTTGCCAGCAAAGAAATCAGTAGATTGCCTCCAAAGTATGATTAAGCTAATCTGTAGGAAGGAAAAGTTAAAGTCAGAACATTGACACACAAGGTAGGAGACATTTCTGAAAACATTAAGCCTAATGCCTAATAGCCTAAAGCTGACACAGGAGCTAAGCTACATAGGTCCCTTTCAAGAAGGCATCATGATACTGAAGACATTAGCCTTTGCCAAACCAAACTAAGAATGTTTTGGTTTTGTTTTTTGAAACAAAAGACATGACCTGACAACCTAAATATCTTTTGGATGTGTTCAAGGTGGAGAAGTTAAGTCCCACAGGCCCATAACACTTCTTTCTCTCAAAGAAGTCGCAAATAGCAGAGCTCATCCCAGAGAAGTGACTTATTCAAAACTCTCTACTATGGAACACTTCCCCTGTCAGGAACATCAGCATTTGCATTACCTGTTTCAGAAGCAACAATTGTGGCATACTACTTTGTTTCCCAGAAACTCAGTGCGGCACTTTGGCTGAGTTAGAAGAACTGAACTCTTGTCCTCTCACGAATCAATCCATCATATAGAAACTCACCAGTGGGTTGTGTCCCTTCAGCTCCTGAACAGAGCAGCCAGGAAAAGCTTTGGCAGGGAACTACAGAAACCCTGCTGAGAACCTAGCACAAGGAGCAGATGAAACTCAGCAACTCTTGAGTTGCTCTGTTCTTCTGTCCCTTTGGTGAGAAGGATTCTTCAGAGAGGCCTCCTTTGATCTGTGCTTCTCCTTCCCCCAATCATATCTACCCTTAGATCTAAGAGAAGCTGTATGAGTGTCATTGAGGGCAGTGGTTGTAAGAAGCAAGATGACTGGAGAAAAGAAAATTGATTTGGAGATGAAGTCACCAGAAAAGACCAACTGAATAGGACACATGCAAATAGGCATGGTTGGACTTCGCTACAATTGAAAGACACTGACATTAATTTGTCATTATACTTGGAAGAGCTGATGTCATGTAGACACCTAAAGACTAAAAATGCCAGACCAAATACATCTTCTTTGAGATTCATTTCAAAATATTCCTAGAGTTGCAACCTATACACACTACCTCCTAACTAGTCATGGCTTTTAGACTACTCAGAATTACTTTGTAAACATCTCTAAAAAGACTTGGGAAGGTAAAGGTATTGGAAAGATCTTCTGGGGTTCTTGAAATGTCAGTCATCACAGATGTACACTGCTCCGGACACCAGCCTAGACATCTAAGGAAATTAATTTTTTCAGAGCACTAGCAAGGCTTGTTTGACCCTAAGTCTCCAAAAATTCTAATACAAAAATTGTGCTTCCCATCCAGACACAGAAAACAATTTGGAAAATCGAGAAGTATCATACTATGAAATGGCACTTGGAAAGGAATAAACATGAGTTTCTTTCCCAGACACTTGATCTCCTGATAAAAGGTGGCAATGGGAACAAAAAAAATTCAGAGCTCTAAATGGAATTATGAATTCTAAGAGCATTCTTTTTTTTTTTTTTAAAGAAGATTCCTGAGAGTTTCAAACTCACGTGTTGTAAATCTTCATAAAATTTTCTGAGAACAAGACAATGTTCAGGCAGCCATCAGTTCAGTTTCTTTTATGCATAAAGAGACTTCTTAACAATGAAATATCTATGCCTTACTCATTACTGCGGGTTTGTTTTTTTTTTGTTTGGGTTGGGTTTTTTGGGGGGGTTTTTTGGTGGGTTTTTTTGTGGGGTTGGGGGGGGTGGTGTGGTGTGGTGTGTGTTTGTTTGTTTGTTTTTTCTTTTAAGTTGTTTTATATTCCACCATGGGCCTACCCCAACAACTGAACCAGACAAGACCTTTTATTATTATACAGCAAGACGTTCAGGCCATTTCTTACTGCACTCCGAAGACAAGCACGCTGCTACTGCAGCAAGGGACATATGCATAATAATATTTTGAGCATTTCTGCTTAGATTTCATGAGGCTTTAAGGAATAAGGACTAAATAACCGAATCAGCAATACCTGTATGTTTTGAATGCTAAGGGGAAGGGCTATAACCACTCTACTACTCAATTAACTTTTTTTTTTTTTTTTTCCACACTGCAGATGTGATTCCTTTTGCTTCCCTTAGCTTCCTACCACAAGTTCTTCCTTCTATTTTGTGATGTGACAAAGCTGAGGTGTAAGTCCTACTTAGGAACAAGTATCCTGTTCAAGGTAGTCTTTGATTATGGAAGAAAAGTTTGCATAAAAGTGCAATTTGCATAGTATTAGACTCAATTTTTACCATCAATTCCTTCATTGAGAAGCCTGTTCCTTTCAAGAAAGTCTCGTGTCAGGATAACATTTTTGACTAGGTGTGGGATAACCAATGCTGCCCAATAAGCTTTCATGAGCCAGCTGTGTCCCTGCTGAGGATATTGACTCTGGAACACACTACTTCCAAAAACTTAAGCTGCCTTGGGAAGAGTCTCAAGCCTCCACTGAGTCAGCCCAAAACAAAAACCAGTCTGAATGTCATCGATTCTCCTATTCTCAGACTGATCAACTTTCCCTGTTCATTTTGAATAAAGGCAAGCTTGAAGCTAGAAAGCATTCAACTGGAACCCACCTTCAACTCAGTAAGCTGTAATAACCCAGATTGTTATATGTAACACTCCCTAGCTCTACAGCTCACCCTAGCTCTAAGTTTTCGGTAGCCATAAATGATTTTTCACCTTTTATATAAGGCTAAAGAACTCCCTAAATCTAAAATTGAGACTAAGAAAGCCAGTTAGGTTAACATGTTAACTACACAGAGCAGTAATATATACACTACAGTGATTACTTACCCATTAGATTCCAGAAAACCTGTGTTGCTTTAAGGTTTGTAAAATATTCAGACTGAAGAAAACCCATCTGGATAGCCTGTATTGTTGTTACAGAACTACAAGTGCATTAGAATTTTTTTTTTTAAACCTCTCTCAGCACGAAGGCCAGAAGTGATTGTTCCAAATATATACCCCAATCCCCTGCACAAAGGCAATAAAAATTCACTGTGTGAATCCTACAAAAGTATCATGGAAGAAAAATATCAGAATAGACTGTAATCACTGACAAATCTAATTCTAAGTTATAAATGCCAAGGTATCTAAAATTAAAGCTACAATAGCTGTCCATACCACTCCTTAGATGCTTACACTTTTAAGTAAATTAGCTGTAAGTCAGATGTTTCTCCATTACTTTAGAGCCAGAAAAAAAAAAAAAAAAAATGCACTCTCAATTGACTTCCTATTACAGGAACAACTTCTTCAAATCTAAAAATGGAAGATAAAAAGAAATTCAAGCAATTCAGATTATCTAACTGAAATTGAAATGCCTCTTTAGAAGTCCAAAAGTGCACAGAACTGCAATTGCTAGTTCACCTGTGCACGTGTCAATTAAGGTACACATGAACCCTACCGGAAAAGAAAATTTTCCTGAAGTTGTGCTGAAGATATGTATCAGTACACGTCAAAATGACAAAATTCAGACTGTTTTCCTCAAGAGTGAAACTATACTAATGATAACAACATTGTGTCCACCTTCTATTTACTGCATAGGACTAATGTAGGCTTTAATAAATAAACATTTAAGGGAAAACTAGAGTAATGCACGTAGAGGTTCGGCAGATTTCTGTTTACTTGTTTTAAATTACTGCTTCTATCCTTAAACCAGTTCAATATATACTTTTCACTAGTTAATTTAGCATATACATTTATCAGAAGACTAAAGAATATGGCCATCTCTAATATGGTTTGGTCAACCACTGCAGGCAGAAACAAGATGTAGTTTCAGGTTCAAGACTATTCTGAATAGTTACATTTTGGTTCTCTAAACTAGGTCAGACCTTACTAAAAACTTTGATACAATCAGGCTTAAAATATTGTTAGAAAAACCCAGTGAAGAGTTAAATTGTTCTTTGTAAAAACCATGTGGTCTTGAAAACACTGAGCCTCTTAAGTAACTAGATTTTCAACCTCTATATCCCATTTTGAAGGGTTTAAAGAGTCATCACATTTTTTTTAAACCTAAGAAAACCCACTGAGTCCAAATTAGACTTATTTCTGTAGGAAGTATATGGAAGCAACAGTCACTAATTATAGCTTTGTGCACTCCACTACAGTGCAAGTTTTAACATCACAAGTGTTTAAGTTATCAGACTAACCCATTCTGAACAAAAGATGTATTTATTCCATAGCATTTTAGAAGCCTGTAGTATTTCTCTCCCCAATGATAAAAGCCTAGACTAACTTATACAGTTTAAATCCTCACCTCCATTTTTTTCTGCTCCTAAAACAAATGAGATTAGCAATACTAGCAGTTAGAGATTAGTTCCAGATTTTCTGCGCAAACAGAAAGTAGCAACGGCACCTTTCACATGCATATGACTACACATATATGGAATTTTGCCTATATAGACTCTCTTCAACTCACAGTCACAGTGCCGAACTCTTGGAAGGCATACATTTTACTCCCATCACCAAAGCTCCCTATATATTAGCTACTTACAGAGAAAATGGGCAGGGTGAACCCCACTGTGTAGAGGACAGTGGATGTGATGGTACTGTCATGGAACGGATACTTGATGCTGTCATCATTACAGAAAAAGCCTCTCTGATACGGTTTTATTTTGGCCAAGTTTAGAACACCAAGGGGTAAGCCAGCTGTTGGGGGAAGGAAAACAAAAAAACAAAAACAAGAAATACATGTGGTTAAATCAAAAAAAAAAAAATCATTTTTAAACATGCATGGAGGAAGCTACCAAACATGCAAAACTCAAATTTCCTAAGTATCATGCAATGCACACATTTACCAAACCCTGTTTATAGAAATTTATCTCTCCTATAAACCTACTTCAGAAGGACTCTGAGGTTGCCCACCAGATACAGAAGTTAAGAAAGTATAGAGTTCAAAGTCCTTTCATCAGTAAGATGAGTTGCCACACACTGATCCAAGATTACGCTTAAGAAAAGCATTTGCCACTCACATGACTCAATAGTTATTGAGGGCAGGCTGCCTTTTGTGCCCCCTCCTTTGCCACCACCCCACAACATTGGCTTGTATCTGAATTACCAGCCTTGTTCTATACACTATAGTCTGGTCAGTGTATACAGAGAACAAGACAAAAATACATACAGATTTTGTCATAGTTAGGAAGTTAAAGATTTCATGCAAGTAGTTTTCATGCAGGTAAGGGGAACAAGAACTGCAGAGACACCAACGGGAAATATGGACACTGAATGGACTGCATCTCAAGTAATGAGAATTGTACTTTAAGACTTGCATTTACACTTTGGAAGATTTCTGCATGAAAATAGCTAAGTTATTAACATGGAAACTGAGACTCAGGTACAAATGATAGCTCTCTGAACTTACACTGTGTGACGTATTACCTATTCCTTCTCTTACAAGTTCACTTCCACTATACTGGCAGTCATGCCAAAGAAGCCATCAAGACCTCTGACAATTACATTCAGGCTGTAAGTGATTTCTGACAAGAAGAATCAACTAGGGAATAGACATTTGCAGGAGCAGTGACCTCAGGAAACCCAAGTTTGTTATTTTACTCTACTTTCTCATCTGCACCTTTTCCTTTGGTCCCCTGAGCAAGTAATAGATCAACAGTGGATAAATTAGGCAATGCTACAAGAATTGCAAAATCCCCAAACAAAAAAAAAAAGTAGACTTTTGTTTAAAACAAGGTAAAAAAGGACAAACTAAACTTTGTCTTTTCCCCAACATTCATATAATATGCAATTCTGCATATAGACACTCCTTATGCAAATTAGATTATAAGTGCAATTGTCTAAGCAGAAAAGACTACTCATGATATAAACAAACTGCTGTACTGTGAACACAAGACATTTCAAAGAAGTTCACGTGATGAGAGATTGTGTTGATTTCTGGTGACACTTGTTAAGACGACTATCAGATAAGTCACTTAAAGGGGTTTCAAATAAGCTTATTCCTATAAACTTCATTAGAAGAAAAGACATCGAGAATGAAACAGCAGGAACAGAGCGATAAATCCTGGTCCCTTCTTTGGGATGCTACGTCGCAGTGCAAAAGCTCGTGAAGTGCATATTGAAACTGTGTATGTGCTTGGTAATACCCCAGCTCTCAGCTCCTCTTCTAAGAAAATTGCTGTGGTCACAGAAGGCAGTTTGGCAGAGAGGAATTTTTTCCACAAAACATCTGAAATCCTAAGGACTGTCCACACTTAGCCTTAACAACTGGGGATGCTGATGCAGCAAAGCACTTCAGCAGATGCTTACCATCACGTATAGCAAAACTGAACAAAAATGCAAATGGCACTACTCCTGTTCAACTTTAAGCACAAAGTTTTTCATTAAGTAGGATGATGTACCTTCGAATCAACGAATCAAGGTGTCTCTCTTTCCTCTGCTTTAATGATTGAGAAGAGAGCTAGAACTTGACAGAATGCAGATGGCAGAAGTCAGAAGTAGCCAAAACAGAATCACAGCCCTTCAAATACGAAGGGGGCCACACTGAAGAACTCGGAAAGTTCACTTGGATCAAAGGACATTGCTGTATGTTCACATGTCTGGAGCCAATTTTCAGCTCCACTCAAGGCCATGGCAAGATTCCACTAACGTAAGTCAGAGGCCATATTTCCTGTCTTTATCTCTGCTATTGCATACCCAGCATCAGGATGATGGAGTGGCAAAGCCATTACCTATTTGATACAATCCTATCTTCTCAAACAGGTCACCAGATTTTCACATGCGGAAATATCACATCCTCATGGTTAATTTAAGCAGCAGCTTGTGTTTTGCAGAAGTTGACTACTTTGAACAGACATAAATACCTCTGTTCCCAAGAAAAGCTGCTACAACTCAACATCAAGAATTTTTCTGTTTCATTCAATTACATTTTCAGCCTTCCAGCTCAACCTTTTTTAGCCAACATTGCTCAGTTTTTACAATAACATTTTGAGGTGTTTTGCTTTGGTTTTGTTTCTGGGTTTAACTTCATTAGGACGGGCTACTTAATTTGCTGAAATATGTTCTCTAAGTGCTCCAGTTCAGAAACTAGAAGACACTCCAGCCATTCACTTGCAAACACGGAGTTCTTAGCTCAAAAATTCCAAACTTCTTGCCACCAAAGTACACAGGTTTACAGTCATGGGTCATGCATTTTTTTCAAGGAAGATTTCTTTAGGAACTGGAAGAGATCTGTTACATGAGTGTACATGAAAAAGAGAAAGTTTGACAAGCACTGTTTTAAGCCTACCAGCAAAACAAACAACCAGTTTGATTATGAAGGGGTTTTGGTTGTGTAACTGCAGCAGGAGAGAATTAGTCACTTTGTAACCTAGTTAAGATAGAAGCTTGAGGGCCTTTTTTTTTTTTTTTTTAATCAGGAAGAATTCCTAATAGTGTTATGTGCTCAGTTTTCATTAAACAAAGAGGAAAGGAACTCAAGATTTAATTTAAGCTTTCTTTTCTTCCCATTAAATAGTTGTCTTTATGTGAAATTTGTTTATAAAAACTAGTCTGTGAGGACTTTTACATAACCAGCAGTTATCCAAATTTTTCTGATGCCTATACATTCAAATATTCCTTCATACATTTTTGTTCCTTTCTACATCTGTTTCATTGAAAGAAAAGGATGCACCTTTTTGTTAAATCAGATTGATTTGACTACATTACGCAGTACTTAGAAGGTACTTTAAAAGTGTGAAAGCTAGAGTTGGAATTAAGAAACATGTTTTTACTTTCAACCACGAGATTCTGGGAAAGGGAGGGAAGAGGAAAAGCAGCAAATAAAGTGGTCAGATGAGGACAGTTTCACCAAAGTGACTGCAAAATTCATTTGTACAGTCCATAGTAAAAAAATACAAGAAACTTGAAGTTGGTTATACAACCTACACTAACTGCCCATTTCCATTTTTTACATTACTGTTAGAATTCCTACTGCAATCTAAATGATGTGCTGCTTTCCAGCAGTGTAGTAGGCGGCTTTTTGAAATGGTGTTTAGTTGAACATTAACCTACCCCAAGCAAGTAGTAACATTTTTACTATTGCTTATTTTACTGGGAGAGAAGACAACACTTAGCACATGTAAGCAAGTGGTCCTGAAGTTTTCACTGTAAGAGAAAAGAAACACTAATGTACTTAACAGGCCAGTATTGCCATCACAGGTGCCAAGCACCTCCATGACCTTTAAGCACGCTGACTGTACACTGAACTTCTGAGGAATGCATGTATGTTCAGTTTCATTAGCTTCTACAAACTGGAGGAAAGGGTGACCAAGATCTAGTGAAAGATTACAAGGCTAAAAGGCAATCTCGTAGATCAACTCTCACGCCTTGTCCTCTTCATAACACACCTCCTCTTTCTCTTTACCTGGCCAGTACCAGCAGTAACCTCTGAGGGTGCTCTCTTCTGAATCTAGGTAACTTTATACCTTAAGGGATCATAATGGCTCAGTTGTTATTCATATCCTCTAAAGCATGACCTTCAGCTGTAAAAAAAAGACTGTTCCTTGAAGTTCCCCATGCTTCAGACTCAGAATTGGAGTTTCTCTTTTCTGTTAAAAATTGTCTAGTTGATCTTGTCAAGGACTAGTCACCAACAGGTTCTGGGCTGTTTTGCTAGGTAGTAGCAAGAAATAGGCGGCAGTCCTCTGATCTGGTTTCTCTCCCCTTTAATTATACAGAGAAAACAACCTGATCACTCAAATGCTCTGGAATTGGCCCATCCAAGACTTTGTAAAAGACCAGGGGGCACTTCTTCTGTAATGCTCACGCAAACAGAGTGGCTAACCCTGGAAGTTACAGCAGTAGTAACAAAGCTGAATAGGAAGAGACTGCAGAGATTCGAAGCCTTTACCTATGAAAGCAAGGTGAAAAAGCTTCATACACATGGACAAGAACAAGAAGTGCGCAGGATGGAGAGGGAGAGGCGAGAGGCAAGACTGATATTTGAATTACTGAGCAGGGGTTGCAGGGAAGAAACAGCCTTAAGTTTTTGGCTAGAACTTTAAGAACAGGGCAACACACATTTGTACAGAGTGAAGCTAAGCTAGCTAATATAGTTACACAGGGCTATGCTGAGTTCAGAAGGAGTTTCCAACTATAATTTGAGGGTTCAAGCCAGTTGTACTGTAGTTTCCACTGAAAATCTACAGATAATTCACAGTAATATCAATAGCCTTCAGGGAACTCATATTTAATCACATCTGGCTGGACAACACGGCACGACACAAAAGCCTGTTAAGGAAGGAAGGGAAGTCCAGGCTGGGAGACCAGGGAGGAAGTCACTGTGAGAATGGTTCTCCACCCACAGAAAGGGAATGTCAAGAAAAAGCAATACCCAAGGGAAGGGGAGAGGTGAAGTCTTCCNAAAAAAAAAAAAAAAAAAAAAAAAAAAAGACTGCTGAATGAATGCTGATTTGTTATTTTTTAAATACTTTTTTTAAGATGAAAACAAAGAAGTCATTTAAGTACCACAATTTATCCTACAAATGCTGGATACCACGCTAAGATCTTTTTACAATGTGTGTAACACTGCACTACTATTCTGATTTGTGGCATTTATCACACCTGTAACTTTAGAGTTAGGTGCTTAAGTTTAGAGGCATAAGGAGTTGGATTCTGATACTCAGGTGTCCATTTGGCTTTGCCAGCAAGCTGCATGTGTTATTTTTCCCTGAACAGGGGAAAAACAGCATTTATAGCTGAATTAGCCTCTTTTACAGCTGGCAGTTGCCATAAATATTTCAGACCAGAGAATATTGTTCAATAGGAGGTAGCTTCAGGGTCTGAAAATACTGTCTGTGTTCTACCTAAATTTAGGAACATTTTCCTAATTAAGTCTATAGACACAGTTTTAGATAGGCCTTCAATTTTAAGACTATTGAAGTTTTATATCTGAAAGTAAAGAGACTCTTGAAGTTTCTAACCATTTCAGTTATACTGTACCGTCTAGTTCAGAACCAAGTGTGGTGCTCACAAAACCTGGCTAAGCTTTCAAGAGCAACTTAAGAAAACCTAGACTGCCCTGCCCTTCTCCCACCTCTGGCCATCCACTGCTATCCCCTTCCTTGCCACGGCACTAGCTTTTCACACCAACCTGTCCAAAAAAAGTAAAAGCCCATGCCCACACAACACAGGTTTTTAGGAAGCACTTGCTTATCTCGCCAAGTTATAGCTAGTGTAAAGGACAGAATAGGAACATGTAGCCAAGGGTGTGGAAAAAGGGAGAACAAGGACAGACTGGCCATAGTCTCAGATCAGCTTGAACACCTCATGACATTGTTTCCTGGTCAGTGGTGCTTTCTCCTCCACAGTTTTAMGTAGTTCAAAGGAATGCACTGAATTTTTTGTAAACATCCTTTAACTAGCCCAGTTGGCCTCCTTATCTGTGCAAGAGACCGGATCTTCACTTGAGACTCTGTGCCATCTTAAAAACTTGTGCTAAGTTGGTGTTTCAAGTTCTCCAAGACACCAAGACTCCTATCGGGTCCTCAATCAGGAAGTTCTCATTTAAACAAATAAGTATCTAGAAACTGGGAGGAAAGGCAGTTACCCTTAAGGGAGACTATGGCAAATGGGAATATTCTAGCTTGATTATTAACCAAAGCTTTTTCCTCTTGCTGTACTGAACTCACAAGTGCATGCTAATTAAGAGAAACTGTACTAGACTAACATGAGACTGAGAAGAATTTTTATGTTCCTCTACACTTACCCTGAAAAATAGGATCAATACATTCTGCACTTGATGTGCTGACAGAAAGTCAGCTTCAGTTTTTGTAAAGAAACCCACCATTTACTTACTTAACTAAGTTGGGGGGGTGTCAAACAGGAATTCTGGCTGTATCAGAGAAAAAATCTTCATAAAACACAGCTAATGACAGCCTCAAAACAGGTCAGTCAATCATTCAGCTAAAGACTGCTCATGTAAGAAAAAGGTACTTTTCATAGCTTACATTCTTACTAGAGAGATGATGCTGTTGAATAACCCCACAGACATAAATGCCATCATTCTGAGCTGAACCTATACAGCTGGTAATCA
Source organism: Oceanodroma leucorhoa (assembly GCA_030449065.1). Lineage (NCBI taxonomy): Eukaryota > Metazoa > Chordata > Aves > Procellariiformes > Oceanodroma > Oceanodroma leucorhoa. Next base: position 3,635,148 of record JASVER010000093.1, read on the forward strand.
CTACTGGGGGCAAGGGAGAATTTAAGTTCTCCCACTCTTACACATGTATTTTTGTTTTTATTTTCAGCCAGGACACCCATGTTCGCTTTGCTGCTCATTTGGCAATGTACAGTCTGGGATAAGGAAGCATGCAAGAGATTTAAAGAAACTGAGACAGGTCAGCCTCATGCTGCTGGAGAGAGTTTGGGAGCATCTGTAAAAGAGACTGTTCTTTGTAGAAAAGCAGATGTGGTGAAAATTTTTTTCCAGGAGCAGCCAAGAGAAAGAATGAACAGCTCTTAGACAGGAGATTCTGGGAATACAGAAAACCACTAAGAGGAAGAAGAGATTAAAAAAAAATAAGCAAGCGTTTAGACTTTTGACAACCAGAGGTGAGGGATGTACAAAAGAAAAATCAATACAGTATTTATTTTCAGTAGCTGAGATGAGTGGGTAGCCCACAACTCACCTCCTCCACTTTAAAGGACTTTATCTTACTTTTCTACCCCAAGGAATGCAAAATATTTTAATACCAGCACACTGATTGTTCTGATAACACCAGAAGCTATGCTAGGCTTCAGTAAACAGGATATATGTATTTAAAAGCATGAACTACATTCTAATCTCTGCTACTATTCTACTTGCAACTATACAGTACTTAGATTTTTATTTGTTTTCTGATCTACGATCTGGCTAGCAGTGAAGCCAGACCAGCAGCCTGGACCAGCTGACAACAGTTTCACTGAACAACTCCCTCAGCATGCCTTACACTTCTGGTTGAGCCAAGGCAAGGGTGGTGGACGCAGGAAGCGAAGGAAACTTTCCTCTGAGCTGGACCAGCCTCAACACAGAAGAATGCAATTTCTAGTCCAGTTATTTACTAACAGAGAACTACATCATATTCTAGTTTCTCCACATTCAACAGTTTAGTACTAGATGGGAGCACTAGTTCAGCTATCTACATTACCTACCCATTAGAACAAGTCGTAACACTTGTTTAAAAATATTCATATAGACAAGTGTATTTTCCCTTACATCTATGTTTCAGTCAAAAAAATGGACTTTCAGAAGCACTAAGTACCTGTTAGTCTAAAACCCATGCAGTTGTCTCTCCTGTGAGCATTTACAGAAGTACAAATACAAAATAAAAAATTCAGAGAGACAAGACAGTAATATAACCTAGCCTCCTCTATTACTTACACAGAGAAAAATAGGTGGCTCAAGCAAGCCAGTGGCAGGTCACAAGCAAAGGCTCTGTTCAGGGGGCAGAGAAGGTTGAAGTTAGACCAGCTGATTGACAACCATCTGGAACTCATTAGCAGTTCACCCAGTGGGGCRGGGGCCAATTGCCCTGATTACTGACAGAAAGATTTAAGACCCTCAGACTAATAGCTAAAAGTAAGAGACACTAGAGGTGGGGGGGAGGATGGAGAGGGCGAGGGCTGCAGCTTCGTGTGTTGCAGTGCTGCTCATGGGGTGGGGAAGAATCCAACTGGCTGCAGCCAGAGCAAGTGAGAGTGACTTCTCCCACTACAACCCCTCCTGTTTAGGGGAAATTAAATATTTAATCACTGCTTGCATTATGTGCTCAGTACTACCTTCACTGTTAAAAGGCTTTGACTGTGTTGTCGAGAGAATTAAAAAGCCCACACGTACAAAACCATGTACATGCCCCCAAAGATCAAGATCTTGTACAAACAATCTACCTAAAGCACTGGGCTTACAGGCAGGGGAAACAATACAGCAAAAGAAAAATTGAAATATTAAGGTCAGCTGTTGGCAAGGCAGGGAGGGATTTTTTTTATTTTACTGCCAGTGACACCAACTCTGAATGTCATTTAAGGGCAGTGCTCTTTTAAACTCCAGAAGTTGTAACTATTTTTCCATTTTAATCTTTGTTTTGTGGGAGCGCACAGCAAGAGGCTTTCAGAGTATTTCACATATAGCTACACATACTAACCTGAAATACCATTCAGTTTCTAGAAATATAACAGGCAATTAATTGTTCGGAGTGTAAATGTTCTTTTTCCAATGAGTCTTACAAGCATAACAATATTCTATTTAAACAGTCTTCAACAAAGTCAGGCCTTACAACGGCAGTGCTACAGAGGGACTCAGAATTTCCCTAAGATTGTCTACCCTGTCATCCACCAGAACGTCATTTTATACTGTACACACTGTTGCACGCCACCATGTTTAAGAGGAGTATTTTTAGTTATCAGAACCACATTTTTTTCATGGTACACTGAAGTTTGTAGTGTCTAACAGTACATTTTGAGAACATAAGGTCTGTATTAAGCTAGATCTAAATAGAATTTTAAAAAGAAAAACAAGAATACCCTATATATTTTAGAGGTATCAGAGCAATTGTTTTGTACTGATTCAGAAGACTTCCTGAGAAGTTCCTTTAATCAGAATTTGTAAAAAATATTTATATAACATTGCTCTTGATACTTGAGTATAGTGAATAATGCCACAGCATAGAAAGTCTTCCAGCAGTCATAGAATAGAGGTGTCACTTTCCAGTTTCAGTAGAAATTATCAGCATTAGATTTGTGATCTTAGTTTCTATATATTAATGATTAGAGATTTCATTTTCTAGTATTGATGACTGGCGTCTTAAGATTCGAGGAGAGATGGGAAGAATGACAAAAGACTGAGTCTGCAAGCAGAAATAATGTCCTTACTTCCATTCCCAGGATCTCCACTAGCATTAGACCCAGCCACCACACTGGCTTGGAGTATTTGAATACTAGTATGGCAGTATAGGCTCACCTAATGAAACAGAATTGAAGCCTTAATTTCCCCGAGTCAGCAAAARGCTATAGAACTCACTCAAGAAACACCAAGAAAAGGAGACACTGACTAAGATGATGATTTTTGGAACAGTTCCTGACTGGAGCTATTTGCAGGGGTCGATCTCACTGCCTCCCTTATGTATCTCAGCATTAAGTGCCCTTTTGACCCCTTAAGGGCCATATATGCTCCCCATTAGCTTGCTGCACATCAGAAGGTTCCCTGGTTATAACTAGAAGTTTATTCTCTCAGATCTCTCCACCACTGACTTCCAAACCAGCCCATTCAGCTTAAGGTAAGCATAGTCCATTGCTCCTCAGATAACTTAAAATAAGGTAGATAAGCTTAGATAGATATGTGTTCCTTATCATCCCAGTACTTCAGTTTCAGACAATATTGCATTTATTGTTAAGTTTCAGTGACTCAATCATCTAAGACTCAGTCAGAACAGGCTTACAGTAATCTTCAGATCTTCAATAACAGAACAAAGTTAAAGGGACAAAAATGCACTAAGATTAATTTGAGGGAAAAATTCCGCCTTATTCTAAGAGAGGCAGAAGCTACCCAAGATGCTGAAGTTCGATACATAATCCCTTCTACACTTAAGACAAAAACTGAGCAAAACTCCTGTTTGGTACGGCTTCCTCCTTTCCTAGGAAAGGGATCATGTAACAAAATCCTGTGACCCTTCTTCTCACCAGGGATGGTTAGCTAACATCTCGAAGCTACCTTATGAGACCAAGCAACCCCCATGTGGCCCCTCTGAAAGCTGCATGATTAGCAACAACAGCCAAAGGACAGAAGGCACTAAAATCTAGGCTAAGTCTAGCAAGATCCATTGTTTCATCAGCAGCATCACAGAAATAAGGCTGTATTGATATGGCTCCTGCATACCTTTGGTTCCATTTAGTAGAATCAGGGTTTATAGCCATTCCAAGATGGGTGCCCTGACCTGACATACTTGCCTTTTTTAATTTAAAATAAAAAAAGCTTTATTTTCCTGTTGCCAGATATCAAGATGCCACATGAACAGGAGATGCCAAAACTGTGTTGAAGTACAATACAAATAAAGCTGAAGTACCTTAACACACTTCTGAGTCAGACTGCTTCTTGGTTACAGCTTTTTAAAGATGAATCAGCAAAGTCTATGACAGAGCAAGACTAGCCTATTAATGCTTCTTGTACTGGTTATTTCAAATCCCATAACTCAATGTGATAAGAGAAAGTGTTTCCTAAGTGCACCAGACAGCTTCAACATTACTTTTCTGTACCGTGTTCTGCTAAAGCAGCTTACTTGGGTCTATTTTTGGCTTCTATATGAACAAGCAGTCTTGATTTTAAAAGCTGGCCCTGACTGCTAGAAGGATTCGTGTACCAGAGAATCCGCAAAAAGCAGTTTGAAAGACACAATGCAGGTTTATCAATAGACAGTTTTTAGTTCTGTGCCTCTGAGATCAGTCTCATAATTTGGAAAGGAAAATTCCTCCCAGAAAGTGGGTCAACTCATTAGCAGTTGATTGTTTAACAACAAGAAGAGATGAGCAGAAGATCCTTAATATAAGCAGCACAGTTTTCTCCCATTTTTTAAACTGCAGGACTACACCACTCTGCCTGGAAAATTGCTTGTGGGTCTACTGACAAGTGGGACTGAGAGGTCCTTTGCTGGAGGTGAACTGATTAGTATTTCCTGATGTTAGTGGCAACTATATTGTTCCAACAAAACAGTCTAACAAAGTATCTTAAGGAAATCTTGCTTCTTCAGGATGGCTTTAAATGGTTTTAATTTTTGTTATAAAACTGGGCTAAAACTAGTGACTTGCTAGTCATCCATTATCTGAATTTTTAGTGATTGTGGATGTCCTGGTTCCGGCTGGGACAGAGTTAACTCTCTTCCCAGCACCTTTCTTTATGTGGGGGGAAAATAAAAAGTGACTGTTGCCAAGAACAGTAACAAGGGACAACGTCACAACCAGAGTATCTGGTCTCATGTGTTTGAGAAAGCACAGTAGGAGAGTGAAGATTTTCCCTGTTTTAGGTGACAACCATGTTTCCAGTGAACTCAGAGTCAACTTAATGAGTACTCTCATGGTACCTGGTGAACAGCATCGTTTGAAGACAAGCTGCTCTTTCACGTGAACATGTTACAGCTTAACAATGTATTCATGCACTAGAAGAAAGATTTAGCATTCATGTGATGTGGAAAATAAGGATGGTGACACGTATGTTAGTGAGTCACAAATAATAAGGGAGGAGGTTTTATTTGAACTAGGGCAATCAGGAAGTGCTAACCCACATAGAAGGAGGCCTTCCTTGACTGAACAGCAATACCTTAACCGTCACGGAGATGGCTGCCTTCAGTGATGGCAAGAGTAAACACAAAACGGAAGAACAGCACCTAAAGCAAAAACATTGTACAGGGTGTGCAGAGTAGTCCAGCCATCTCACTCTCCCAGGTCACATACTGCAAAAGCAAGTTCACCTGTCGCATGCATCTGCTGTTTAGCATATTGCCCTGTATCACACAACATTCCAACAGTCTTTAAATAGCATGCTTGAAGTGATGTAGGCATATAGTATTTCTGGGTTTAGTTCACATGTTCTTCTGCTCAGAAGACTGGAACTTCTTCCCTCACTCAGTAGTTTCCCGACAAAAAAATGATAAATAAGACTGCCACAGTCTCACCTCCCCCACCACCAGCCACCTACCAACCTCCTTTTTTGCACAGGTACTGCTTGCAGCTCAGGGTGCCTCAACACCCAAGTAGCAGACAGCCCCACTGCTAGAGAACAGCTGGGCAATAGGGAAGTTGCCAGTTGGCTTCTTGAACCAGCACAAGACAGAGAAAAAAAAAAAAAAAAAAAAAAAAAGAGAAATCCCTACACCTACACCAAACATAACTAGATTCTACAGCAGTTTTAAATTTAACTAAGTAATTCTTTACTATTTCCAACATATTGCAGAAGATTGGATCAGAACAGTGAAGGGCCAAATTCTTTAGAAGACATCAATTATTCTAATCTTAGGTTATACATATTCTTGCTTTACACCAGCAATCACATATTGACAAGTACACTCCCTAACTACTTACAATACCTTGTCAGTGATTGTATAGACAGGCAAGAGATTAAAGAAACACAGTTCTGTTGTATTGCAGTCCTGCACTCAAATTAGGCATGAGCTGCAACAAGCATGGACCAGATGAGAGTTGTCGTATAGTCTAGTGTCACAGAGAATGTTTTCCTTATTGCTCCAGTCGCCTCTGCAGAGCTTACTTTAATCTGACTTGGTCTTAGTGAGAGTTTGGTCTAAAGATAAATGTATTTCGCAGTTCTTCCACTGATTACAGTAATATTACCATGGGTTTCCCAACTTTGTTCTTTAAGTGTTGTTTACCTGCATTCATGAAGAAGGAGCCTGATTTGCAGTCAAACAATAGACCTGTTAAGAGTGGCACAAAGCATATGTATAGTGCCTAATAAAGACATCAGTCACAAGCTAACTAATTAAATTATTCTAATAAGCTGTTATTTTTTGCATGACAAATTGAAAGTGTAATAAACCATAAGAATCAAGTCTCAGTATCAGTGAAAAATGGTTTTACTATTGTCTAGAAATGTCATTCCATTTACACATCTGTGCCATGCTATATAAAATATCTCTCCATCAGAAAAACAAGGAGGGACAAGTAACAAAAGTATGCAAGAGAAGGAAACCCTGCAATCCAGGCCATTCATGCTTTCCAGTGACGGAAGAAGTTAACCACTGTCTACTGGACCGCACAGAGTAAGGGAGATGTTGCCTGCAGCACTGCAGAGCTGCATACGGACATGCAGCACGCACACACCTAGCACTGCAGATCAGCACACACTCACAGAATGCAGATACAGCCTCATCACACTATTTAAGGACAGATACTGCAGGAATCTGCAACTTTTTCTTTTTTTAGATTACAGAATATGAAACTAGTTTAATGCTGAAACACTAGTATCATTTAGAAGGAAAGAATTATCATCCTGATAAGAAAGAAGGAGAGTCTGTATTTATTTTCTCAGGGCACCAAAGACTGCTTTCCCTGAATTCTCTCTCCCTTACTAGGTAGAAGGGTGGATGAGAAGGGAATTTCCTTAAGATCAATTAAGAGCAACCTTAGACTTCAAGTTTCAGGCAATCAAACTGATCTTAATGCCACATAAAGGGGGAGATGTCGCTCCCTCCCGTGCTGCCTGCTCTTTGTCTCTTTCTTAGTCTCTTACCTCTGCCCCACCTTGGGCACTTGTCAGACCTTTCAATATACCCATTTAAATCACCAAAAATCACAGTAAAGCTCTTTTTTCCTTCCTTCCCTTTTGGAAAACTTGTGTTGGGAGAGTTGAACCTGCACAAAGAATGGTTTGACTAAAATAGGAGGGAGTAAGTCACAGACATACAGAGTCAGAGTCAGCCGCTTCCACTTTGGTGAGCTTATGGGTAAGCCAGGTCATCGTAACTTGAAGTGATACCCTTAGTTTTTTTCTGTCCAACATTGTTGAGACAATGAAATTAATTTTTCTTCCCCACCTTCACTTGCTATGGGGAAGGTGCAGGCAGGAGAGGGAGGAAAAAAAAAGGCAAGCTCTGTATCAAGTGACTTAACTAAGAGTTACCTTTGGAATCATTAGTATGCTACTGGCAGCCCTTTTTGTGGCAGAATGGGCTACCACACCAAGAGTGAGAGTTCAGTCCTCAACTGAAGCTGGTTGACAAAGTTTTAACTTTAACTGTGTCACACTGAAATTTTAAGTTTTCTCTTGGAGGCTTCATGGTCTCTTCAGTGGAGATACTAGGTATCAGGTTATCAATATCTGGAAGTCACTTTATCTGGGCAGTCACCTTGYGGCCATTTGAGCAGGTATCAAAGTGCAGATGGGGGGGGAGGGCAGGGAAAAAGTGAGAGTTAGAATAAAAGTCCACAATCAACAGGAATTATTCTTCTCACAGTAAAAAAATTAAAACAGATTCCCCCTTCACACACACAGGCTTAAGACCGATGTTCTTCTAAAGCCTGTCTCAATCACATGGGAGCCAGGGAGAAGAGGAAGTGAATTTGGTCCTATATCCAGTATCTTTCCCATTCCTACACTTACATATTTTTGTCTCAGCTCAAGTTTCACTGAAACCTGTAACTCAATGTGTTTAAAGTTGCAGGTGTCAAGAGACTTCGTGTTATGCACTGCCTGCATTTTTCACCCTACTAGTCGGAAGTAAACAAGCCCAAGGGAAAATAAAAAGTCTGTCAACCCTCCAGCACACTGAGGCATCAGGTTAGGCATCTGTGATCCAAATGCTACACAGGGGCAGGCCAAGGTGTGTAAATTGATACTACACTGCAGGGCAAGGTCAAGAATCTACCCCCAGGTAGTAACTTGGGGCTGGAGCAGGGGGAAACCCTCATTATTTTAGCTGGATAACCCTCAAGTCATATGCCTCTTGTAGTCTTAATTTTAATATAGTTTGTTTTCCTTGATTACTCAAGATTACTAAGGATATACACATATGCTTCAAACAGACCAAAGTATATGCATCGTGCAAACTTTTGCCTTATTAAAAAGATTTTGTAATGACAATTATCAGGGCAGACAAAACTGCTTTACTGGCCATAAAGATAGCACAGAAGTTTAAGCCTTGCTACAGCATAGTTTTGTAAAACTTCTGATCTGAATAAATACTGCTCCTGCTGGACTACACGGATCCACTATCATTCTCCAAAAGCTCTCTCTCATATAACATTTATTCAGAGCAATGCATCATTCACCATAATTTTGTTCTTTAATACCATTTAGCTACAGGTACCACTGCTATTTGAAGCATCTAGCAAGATAAAATGTTGCTCATTATGTTCATACTGATGCTACAGACACTTTCAGCCAAGAGGGACTTCATGAGCCAGACCTGTCTGACTGACCACCACCCACTGAACATGACGAGAATGTGCTTAGATTTATTACTGAAGTACCGCTCTCATTTGATTAAGAAGCAAACATCCAAAAGTAACACTTCCTAAGACTGACCAAGAAGTACATCTTCAGACACCGAAGACACTTCCCAGGCTCTCAACACCCAGAGGTCCAGAGGAGTCATAGCTCTTTACAGTGTAAAACTTCCCCTTCGCTGATCGGTAACTAACATCATTACTCTTCACACCGTGTCATTACGTGAAAGCAGAAAGTTAATGTCAATTGACAGGCCATGATGTAGTTTCAACAGAGCTAGAGGCTGAAACAGAAGAAACATGAGGCAGCTGCTATTATTTGCAGAAGCCAAGACAGGCATTTGCGGCGCTGCGGCAGTGTGCTGTGGCTGTTACGGTTCAGCACACGGCCATCACCACTGCTCCTACACGTGTCCCTCACTGCTGCACACAGACACGAGGACGCAAACACCATGTTCTAATAAATCCCCTATTTCACTTTCAGCCTCAACCTAGAGCATTACTCTAGTTTCACCGAGACCGCATACAACTCAAATCTTGAAGTGGATCTCCTCTACCGCATAACACCTATCGTGCCACCTCTGCTGGACACTGGGATGAAGCGCGCTCCCCGATGCCAGCCCCTTTCAGGGCAGCTTTCCGACCCACCAAGGGTAACAAACGCATCACAGGCTGCAGGCACCTGCCTTCCCGCACACGCTTTTCCCACAACGGGCTTACAGCCGACAGGAGAGATGAGGGAAGGAAGAGTAAGGACATCAGAGAGAAGAGGGAGTTCCAGATGTGAGTGGATAAGCGGCAGCAGCTCCCTCCCCCCAGGACTCGTCCCTTCCCAGCCCGCGGCCCCGGCGGGCGGGGGGGCGGTAGTGACCAGATCCCTCCGGGCGAGGGGCGGGAGAGCCCGGGGCCGCCGTCTCCCCGGGGAGGCGGCGAAGGGAAGGGGAAGGCGAGAGGAGGGAGGGGGGTGAAGGCACGGCAGGCAGCGGTGGAAGCGGCAGACGGGCACAGCGAAGGCGCAGGCTGGAAGAAGACCCGCTGCGGGGTGGTGCCTGGCGTCGCGGGGAGGGGGAGGCGAGCATGCGATTAGCCCGGTGCCGTGCGGGGAGGGGAGCGGAGCGCAGCGCCTCGGGGACGGCTCCCCTCGCCCCCTCCGCGGCCCGCCGACCTACCCAGCACCACGCAGACCACGTCCAGCGCCACGAAGGGCAGCCGCGTCCTGTCAAACATGCTGGCAGCGCCGGGCGCCCGGCGTCAGGCGCGGCGGCGGCGCCTCCTCGCGCGGCGCGGTGACAGCCTCGGCCCGAGGGGCGGGAGCGGAGCGGAGGCGGCAGGGAGGGGCTCAGTCGCGGCGAGGCGCTGCGCTCCGAGCCAATGGCGCGCGCCCGCCCGCCCCCCGCGGTCCCGGCACCGCCGCACCCTCCGCCGCCCGCACTGCGCTACTGCCCCCGCTCCGGCGCCCGGCGGGGCTTTAAGGCGGGCGGGGGCGGGGGGCAGGGGGGAGGGAAGGGCGGGCTGGCGGCGGCGCCTCCGCCCGCCCCTACCCGCCGCCGTGACGCCCCACCCGGCGGCCGCCCTTCAACGGCAGGCCGGGGCCTACCAATCGCGCTGCGGCCCGCCCCCAGGGCGGCCCGCCTCCCGCCCTGCCCCTGCGGCGCGAGCCCCGCAGTGCCAGGGGACCCCCSGCCCTCAGGGGGCGCGCCCCGCCCTTCCCCTGCCTGCGGCGGTGCCGGCCCCTCGCCCCCCGCCCGCCCCTCAGCGCGGGTTCCCCCGGCCCCCCGTGGTCGTGGGGCTGCCGCAGGGCCAGCGCCGTCGGAGGGGGTGCATCGGTGGTCGCCCTGCTCTGCCTCTGCCTGCCCGCCCTTTCCTGAGGCGGTGCGGGCCGTGGCACCGGAGCGTGGCCTGCCCGGCCCCCCGAGGGGTGGCCGGGCTGACAAATACCCGGGAGGGGTGTAGGTGGTGGCCGACCCCGGCCGAACACGGGGACTCCAGCCCCGGCCGCGGCGCGCCGGCCTGCCTGCGGCAGAGCTGGGGAGGTGTCCTCTACTGCAAACACGGGGGCTTTTTTTTTTTTTTTTTWAAACAAGAAAAAAACTGCTTCCACCTCTGGAAGAGTGTTGGAAAATTGCAAAAGAGCTGAGAAGTTGATTTTCAGCCCAACCCAAAACAATCTTTTTCCTTGTTAAAAGCTTTTATTTGGAAAGAAAATAGTGACCAACGCGAAGAAAATGTTTTCTGCAGAACCACATTTTTATTTTAACAGCATTTACCACAAAACAGACAACTGTATTCACCAGTGGTGTTAGTGCTGTTGGGCTCAAACTTACCACCCACTCCAGTGAGCATATCTGTGTTTTGTTCTAGGTAACTGCGGGTGGGATGGGCGACGCTTCCAACACTCAAAGCATCAGGCATAAACTTTTCTGTGATTTCTCCTGTATTCCACCCTCTAATTCTGTAMACGGCTTCACTTGGTATTATATCCTAAAGGCTGAGTAACAGGTTTTGCAGATCAACACGGGAAACAAGCTCTTGAGGTGGAAATGCCTTCCTAAATATGCTGTATCTTCAACCGTGCTGCCTAAAAAGGTACATTAAGCAGTTCTGTATAGAATATATAAAGAAGTTCCACATAGCAGCCTATACAGGACTTCCCGATTTCATCTTAGTGCTTAAGCAGCATCCCAGCTACAAATCAAAGTGGGCGGTTCTACAGATTAAAAATACCCTGGATTTCTCTAAGTGTAGTGTAATTTACAGAGCGCATTTTCCTGTGCAAGTGTCTGGGATGGTCTCATGGAGGTAGAAACTCCAGTGTTGTCTTAAAATGCACAAAGTAATGGAACAAACTGGAGCACAAAAATGGAACAATAGGAGCAYAACCTGGCAATGACGAAAACTGGGCTTATCTTTATGAGAACTGCTGCTGAAAGACAAGTGTGTGATGTGCTCTGCTCCTCACAAAGCGGGAGTATTGTTCACAAGGTCTTAAATCAGAAGTAGATAACATCTCCAAAATTGCAAGATGGTTAGAAAAACCAGGAGACAAGCAATGCAAACATTCCATCCACAATTGCTGTAACTGCCTTCTTCAAGCCAAAAGCATCACGTTAATCTTGYTTGGGCTAAGCAGCAAACAGCTCTCCTGATCCACACCCCTATGCAGTAAATTAGAGACCGAAGAGATTGCRCTAATTTAAATGGATCTCTTCCCAGAAGAATGTAAGCAAGATAGCGATTACACTTAAAAACACCTGGAAATTGGGCTGCAGCAGCACAGCATTCACCAACAAGAGAAATTAATCACGCTTTATTGTCTTGCAGTTTCTACATCTCTGTTTCACCCTTGAGATGTAGCTTCCCTGAGGCAAGAGGCATCTCTGCAATCTTCTGCCAGAATTCAGGAAAGAAAGCAGTCACCCAATTCCTCTCCAAACTTGCCATTGCACAAGGGATGTGAGCCTTGCTGTTGCAACCCTATTCCCACCACTAAGCTTGCTATGTCTTGGAAACCCTCAACTGCGCACTGCTTGAGGGATTAGGTTAGTACTGCACTGTGCTAGACTCTCAGAAGGCTCTTCTGGGCCTTCATACGTGAACAAGTATTAACCACGGAAGCACGCCAACCCAAGCACTTTCAGCCTGAATTACCACTCAGATTAGCAAAACCCTACATTACTCCAGGGCTGGGTTAGTACAAGCACTGCATCTTCAGATACATTGCTATTTCACACAAAAAGGATGTTTTGGTGTAAAACTGAAGAGAGAAGAAAAAAAAACCCGCATGCTTAAGCACTTTAACAAATAATATTGTATCTGCGGCAGCAACAATGCCCAGAGTAGCAGAAATGGCAAGCTGACGGTGCTTAATCAGAGACATCTGGAAGTGTACGTTCCCAAGGGGATGGAGGATGTTTGATTATAAACACAAATAGAAATCACATTCAGCATCAGTTGGAGGTTTGGGTTTTTTTTCAAGTACACAACACAAATATCAGAGCTTCTAGATTTCATTTTCTCCTGGTACTGTAAGAGTTTTTGYAGTATCTTCTCATTTTGTGGCATTTTTCCTGTCCGGGCTTTGCTTGGTATCTGTCCCTCGCARCAAGGCGCTTAGATGTCCACCATTYTTAATCACCATAGTGACCCAGTGATGTCAAGTGAGATCCACTCATATGCTTAGCAGGGTCTATGCTAAAGAACATTTTTGAACTGGGACCCGAGTAAAATGAAGGCAGCAGACGAAGTTCATAAGTTGTATTTTATCCCTTCATCAAATTTACATTTTAAAATGTCTAACATTACTCTGTAGAATGCAGACTGTCCTAAATATCTTCCCCTCTCATCTATCCTCTTGTTTGGTACGGTTATTTAGTTGTTCTCTTTCTTTCTTTTTTTTTAAATTGTATCTTTTTGTTTGTTTAATTGACAGCAGCAAGCGGCAGACAACACCAAGACCAAGTTAAAGCCCTGTTTGTGTCTTTTTTTCTTCTGGTTCTTCTAGAAACTGTGATCATCRGTGTTGTGCCCGTCCTCTTTAAAAGTTTTGTGTGTACTAGGATTAAACTCTCAGGAAGTCTATCATTAGTCTGTAGTGGTACTTTTATGATAATTGATTAGTACTGACCGGACAGGACTCAACTGCAATTAACATTCATATAGATCAGCAGCTTTAGTAAATGATGGGACTTTCCCAGCCTTGTTCCTCTGTAGCTTGATCTGGGATGAGAGTCAATAGCTCTGAATGAGCTATTACCACTCAGGAAAGGGATGAGAGGGTGGATAGTTCTGGGAAGCCATCCTCTGGGTGCTGAGTGGAGAGATCACCACGCTGACCAGAGCACTGGGAATGCTATTAGGAAAGACATCGAGAGCAATCCGTCAAATATCATTATGACACATTGCTGAATGCCGGGAATCCCACATCAAAATGGCTAAGTAGAAGCAGAGAAAGCTGAAAGGAGAGCAAAAAGGATTTTTAGAGCTTGTATACAACAGCTTCAATGCMAGAGAAACAGAAGTAGAATAGAAATGCAAGAGAAACAGAAGTAGAATAGAATGTTTCAACATGGAAAGGGAATGATGGGAGAGGAAAAGGCTTCATAAAGTACAGATCTATAAAATCATGAAAGGTGTGGAGAAGGTTACATGTGTAACAAGTATTCACTTCTTTGTATCAGATAAGAACCAGGGAGAACCTATATAAGGTGTCAGACAACAGGACTCCTTCTTTATATGAGAATATTGTGGAATTTATCGCCTCAGGGTGCTGTGGGGTGCAAAATTACACAGGAGCCAAAAGGCGCTAGGTAAATTCATAGAGGGTAGGTCCACTGTTAAACAGTGGATCCTGGTAGTTTAAGAAATATCAGAACTGCTGATTTCCCACATTTAGGAAGGTCTGCTGAGGAAGAATCATTCTGCAGGGCCTATTTCTTAAACTCCCCCTAAACATCTGCTGCTGGGCACTGTTGCACAGTATTGGGCTGGATGGACTTGATCTGAATCAGGTCTTCATACGTTCAAAGTCAGTCAATGGCCATGCTGTAACACTGCAGAATACATTAGTAATAGTTAGCAGAGATTAAATAATTCAGACTTGTTTGTAATGTTCTGTCAGATTCAGACTCTGCAATACTTTTACRTGGTTATTTAGAATTTATCTGCCAAAACCCCACACATGCAGTAAGACCTACAAAAGAGGACCAAGGAGGAAAGTCTGCCAAGATGGCCCTCCTGAATTTCTCTTACATCATTTGTCCAGGGCATAGGATTTGCCCATTACGAAATGACACACGCCTCTATAGTTAGTGTTGAGACCTGGACCTCTGAAATCAGTTGACACTCCTTGGACAGAATGTTTCAGGAAGCAGAATTTAGATTCCAACACAATATCTTAGCCTCATATCTCTTMTTTTGTTTGGTCTGGCCATTTAGTTGTTTTCTTTCCTTTGCTCCTATGACTCATGTTTATTTGGTTTTTAATAAGGGAGCAGTGAGCAATAAAGAACATTTATATTTCTAATAAACAAAGCATGAGGAGTTTCCTGTCTTCTCTCCTTTAATTCTTTTCCCTTTAAATAGAGTTGATACTTGTTTGGGTACTTCACCCCAACATCTCTACTGAACTGTGTTGCCTATTCACCAAAAATCTCCTGCTGTCAGGCTGACTTGAGATTGTCACCTATGGTGCTCCACTCCTTTGCTCCTGAGGCAAGTTCAGACCCATGAAGGGTTCTGCTCCCCCAGTTTCAGGTCAAAGTTACAAGAGCATTTCCACAAGAGCGATGAGACCTGTTCTAGTAGAAAAGACAGGTTATTTCTAAAGATTAGCCACAAAAATAAAGATCAAGCAGACATCACCAGACAGCATAATAAATTTAATATTCATGTCCATGTAATGAATGAAAATGCATTAAAGCTCAAGTATATGGCTTTGTTTATATATATTTAATAGCATATATAATACATCCTCAGAAGAACATATAGCATATGAAAAAACACTTCAGGCTATGTCTACACAAGTTAATTAAGTGGGGCCAGCACACACAAAACAGGTACTGGCACATGACTGTCCGTACTATTTATGTGTTAGTTCACAAATGGTGTTGTTCAGAACTAACTAGCATGGGCCAGGGAGCATTCCCCATGGCGATTTTGCATGCAGCCATGCTATTTTGACAGGAAGAAAATGCAGCTGTGTGGCCATCAGCTATGCTCTACCAGTTGGCCTTAAGGCTAAGAAACTGTCCCTGTTTGCTCTTTATTGGATTTTATTATTTGTTTCAATTACAAATATTGCTCTGAAGCAATAATAGATTCTGAAAGAAAGAACGTCCCAAGGGCATTCACAAAATATTCATGGCTGAGTGAAACTTTTATTAAAGAAGTCTTATGATTATTGCAAGTTGGAGTGATTTAGGGSCAGCAGGATTTGTGTGTTCTGGCTTCTGATTTCCCCTCTCTCTTCTTCCCTTCTTGGTCATGCTTTCCAGTCAAATCAGCTAGCAGAACAGAGGTAACTCTGGCACCAGTAGGAATCTCARGAGATGAACCTCAACAGGGTAAACCATATGCACAGTGAAGAATTTGCCAATGATGTATCAAAGTCACCCAGTTTTGACCCATCACACACCTAAAGCAGTAACTCAGCCTCCTGTGCCTGGTTCCATTAAATGTTTGGATATCCACGTATCCACTTCAACAAATAGAAGAAGATAAGCTTGAAGAAAAATGTATACCATTGCACCTCTTCCAGGTACCTCTCCATGTGCTTCACTGGCTGATGAAAGCTGTGCATCCAGAGTGCAGCAGATAAGGTGTCTTGCTCCTGCTGCTTGTCCCTGCTTGGCAGCAACAGTCCCACGCCTGACACTCTGTGCTTTAAACAGGCAGCAATCTACACTGAAACCATTGCGAGGCAGCAGCTCCCAGTCCTGTACTGCTTCAGGATGGCTTGGATACCAGTAGAAGTACCACTAGAAGTACAGCATGGGAACAGACAGAAACAGAGAGACCCGACGAGAAGTCGATCTGAGTTTTTTTCCTGGCCCAATTCTTACGCTCCTGCTAGGTGGATRAACCACCTTACTGCTGCCCCTTCAGTTCCACGCGTCCTGCTCATTTATGTTGAAAAGTCTTCAGAACAGCAATGGTCCCTTATCATGTACATTTCCTAACACAGTGAGTTGAGCCTCCAGACATTACTGTAATACTCATAAGTCATATTCATCCAAAACTACACTCCTAAGCTAAGGCCAAGCTAATATAACCAGAATGGCTATGGAAATAAGTCTGTAGGGAGCCTTTTGCAACATTTTCAGTAACAGTATTATGCTGTTACAGTTGTCAATGTTGCTTTTGTTTGAGCTCCACAAATTTGTGATTTTTCTTTTCCCAGTGCCACAGATCCGAAGGAATTTATTCACAAGTTCATAGCACTTTGTTGTTGTTGTTTTCTTAAGACATTATAAATATATTGGATAAAATTCAACCTTGGACACGTCTCCCTGCACTGATATAATGCAGTTACAATAGCCTAGCACATAAATAATTGCAACTACAAAAATAAATTATGAGGGGGCTTTGAAAGTGAAATAATAGGCAAAATGTCACCAAAACCCTCAAGCTGGCAGAATCAAGTAAGGCAAAAAGAAACCCACTTCAGTATTGATTGTGGAGCACATTTATTTCTTGCATCTCTGAATTATTCTTTACAGAGCATGATCCTGCTCAAAACAAAATTAAGGGTGGAAGAACATAAATCAACAGATAATTGCAACATTAATTATTTAGAATTCCTCTTCAAAGAATTATGTGAGGATTTGGGTCTTAATACAATCATTATCTAATGAAAGCTTTTGCTYCTCCATCTTCCATAAAATAGTACTTGACTCCTTGAAATAGTCATCAGAGTTGAACACAAAAAGCCACGGCTGGAGCTGCTCCAACATAGAGAGCGTTCAGTTACTGAAATCACTTCCTCTTAGTTTGCATCCTACACGCTAGGCAGGAAACGTGGGATTTCACTTTGCTGTCTTGTCCCTTTACATGGATTCACCCTTTGCCAAGAGTAGGTTTGGTGCCTTAAGGTACAAGTCAATGGCTCCAGTCATCTATTGCCAGAGCACAGAATGTCCAGATTATAATTAAGCCCTGACCACTTGGTATTTACTTTTATTACACTAATACTGAGAGGCCCCAGTAAGATTGGAGCCAATTGTGCTATGTGCTGTACGCACTCACAGCCATTGCCTCAAAGACCTCACAGAGCAGGGTGAAAGAAAGAATTATTTTCCACAGCAGCAAAAAGAGCCTTAATTTTGCTGCTGTTCTCCTTGAGGCATTAATCCCCAGAGAGACGAGGAATTAACCTGTCTCATATGAGTCATCTGTGCAGATGAAAGCATTAAAATAACCTCTTATCTCCGGYTTTATCTTTCCCTTCCACATTGCTGCTTCTTTCCCAACTAGAATAATAGCAATAAAAATAAGAGTGAAGTCAGCACTGGGCAGGGGTGTTGTAGTGTCTGGAGCACCAGAAGYAGTGGAAGCCGGCAGGAGTCTCGCTTGATGTCCTCTGGCTCCTGTAGTCAGAGCAAGAACTTGGCAAAGGAGAAGAGAAGGATTATATCTGTCAGAATAACTTTTATGGGACCCAACTCTTCCAGGGATTGTTTAAAATCCACATAATGCTCTTGAGTGTTAATGCTTGCATCGGGACGTTTGCATTAGCAGATAAATGTGCAAGAACACACGTTTCCAGACATCTGCCTAGTGACTGCACATCTGAGCAGTTTGCTGAAACGTGGTCCAAGGTCCATGAGGTCCTTGGGCTCCTGAAATGACTTCCAAGGTTTGTAATAAATTGTGCTGCTGAAGTGTACCGCAGTTAAGCAATTCTCACATG
This sequence comes from Oceanodroma leucorhoa, assembly GCA_030449065.1. NCBI lineage: Eukaryota > Metazoa > Chordata > Aves > Procellariiformes > Oceanodroma > Oceanodroma leucorhoa. The sequence continues at coordinate 3,653,298 of JASVER010000093.1, forward strand.
ATAGAAACAATGTGTGGTGCACTGCACTAAAACCACTCTGTGTTATTTTAACTTTTCTGCCTTTAAAAGTGTTCAGAAGGGAACACAAACATACTGAAGAAATTCATACCTACAGATGTTGTGAAAAAAAGAAGAAAACTTGGGATGATGCCCCCAAATGATCACCCTCCCAATACAAGACTAGTGGATAACATAACACTGATCTTTGCTGTGCTTTGTGTTAGCCAGAAGTGAGGAAGCGTGTAGTCGTTGAGGTATGAGCACTCCCCCAGATTTCCAGGGAGCCCTGGCTGAATTGCTTACGTCCCTCCAGCTAGGTCCGTATTTTTTTAGCCATGTCGGAGGCGTGAGGACTTGAATGTGCAATGCCACAGGGTTAAGTGGTGGTGTCTGGGAGGGAGGGGTTCATTTTCAGGCACAAAAGGCACTGCAGTGTTGTTTCACCTCCTGGTGCACACACGGGCTTGCGTCAGTGTGAGTCAACAAACAGGTGGCATGGGCTTTCAAGGAGCTTGGGCTTGAATGGGAATGCTAGCCATGAGCTAAGTACGGTGTGTGCTCTATTCGTTCCCTTCTGCCAGGTGGGGAAGATAGCGCTGCTGTACTGCAGGTAGATACTGTGAAGATAAACGTCACAGAAATTACAAGGGACTCAGATACTACTGTCATGTGTACAGATTCAGGGCACAGATTTAGTTTGTTCCTTTCTCTAATGCTATTCTTATTATTATAAAATTCACAAATAATGATCTATTATCAGGCTTAGATAGGAGATTTTGTTCAGCCATACTTAGGACAAGCACAGCTGCTAGCTTTCAGATGCAAACCCAAATTATTTCAGACAAGATCCATTAAGGTACCTACCAGTGGATCAATATCAGCAATAAATAGCTGAGATGGTTCCTCCTATAAACAGCGTCTTACAGAACACACACAAATGATGCAGATCCATGCAAGTATAAAAAGCCAGTGTGACAGCTATTGTCTTGCGCAGTATTGGTTTTCTGGAAACAAATACGAGAGCAGAGCAGCCTCATCATAGAATCCTTGCACAAATCAATAGGGCAAAATCTGCACACTGTGTACATATTTTTTATGACTAAAGCAATTAAGAGGCATAAAAAGGCCATGCAGTTGCTAAAAATAGGCAAATGGGGAGTATCCCATCCCAGACTCGGCAGTTGGCAGAGGGTATGTGCTGCAGTCATTTATCATGAACCTGACCTTTGTTTTGCTTAAGAGCCCATGAAGCGTGTGACGAATTAACTTATATTGGAGCAGCCACGGCAGTTTGGCAGAGGTACCCAGGACTGAACATGGGTTTTGTTGCTCAGCTACCTGCAGTCTTAAAAAAATTTTGTAACCGTGAATCAGTATAGGTGACTCAGAAATTCTGAATGGCGTTTCACCACTGAGTTTCTCTGCTTCTAGAATAAAAGCTAAGAGGAAAGCTATAAGCACAAGTGGGAGGGGACATGGTACAGGCAGATAAAGGCAGACCTATAAAACGTGTTAGACCGTGTTAAAAAGTGACGTGTGTCATGCAACGCAATTTTAATATTACATCTGCTAAGTATGTCCATGGTATGGTTTGTTTTCTATCAAGTTGTTTGTACTATCCTTGTTTAAAAAAGATTAACTAGTTTCATAAAACGAAAAAAAACTAGGCCTGTTTAAAAATCAGACAACAACTCTATATGGTAAAGAACCTGCTTGACTTTATCACATTTAAAGACAACTGAGAGAAATGGTTCTGTAAGGCTGGTGATTAGGAAGATCTCTGAGAGGTCTTTTTGCTGTAAGTCTGCTCCACATGTGTTATGGAAAAGAAGGGGGAACTCAGCTTCCCAAATCTCCCACCTTCCAGCTGAGTGCTTTTACTGCTGGACATGGGCAGGACAGAACCCGTCTGCCTCCTGGCTGTGTTTCAAGAGACTGTTAGGCGTGCTCTGGCTATTCCTGCTCGGCCAGGACTAGCAGGGGGCAAAGACTGGAGGACCCCAGTTTTTTGCATCTCCCTTGCTCTCACCTGCGAGGTAGGCTCTGAGCACTCTTGTGACTCCAGGGGTGACTGTAGACACCTGTGTCCTGGTTTTGGCTGGGGTGGAATTAATTTTCTTTCTAGTAGTTGGTATAGTGCTATGTTTTGGATTTAGTGTAAGAAGAATGTTGATGACACGCTGATGTTTTTAGTTGTTGCTAGGTAGTCTACTTTCTCAAGGACTTTTCAGCTCACATGCTCTGTGAGGTGCACAAGAAGCTGGGAGGGAGCATAGCCAGGACAGCTAGGCCAGCTGGCCAATGGGGTATTCCATACCATGTGATGTCATGCTCAGCATATAAGGCTGGGGGAAGAAGAAGGAAGTGGGGGACGTTCGGGGTGATGGCGCTTGTCTTCCCAAGTAACCGTTACGCGTGATGGAGCCCTGCTTCCCTGGAGATGGCTCAACACCTGCCTGCCCATGGGAAGTAGTGAAGGAATTCCTTGTTTTGCTTTGCTTGCGTGCGCGGCTTTTGCTTTCCCTATTAAACTGTCTTTATCTCAACCCACGAGTTTTCTCACTTTTACCCTTCCGATTCTCTCCCCCATCCCACCCGGGGGAGAGTGAGCGAGCGGCTGCGTGGTGCTTAGTTGCCGGCTGGGGTTAAACCACGACAGGCTTGGGTCACAGGAATTGTGAATCCGCCTAAGTGCCGATATCTAAAAAGCCTGTTAGGCATCAAAGACTTTGTGAATCAGATTCAGGATGCATACTGTCACAGAGCTGTCAGTCTTCAGCCCTGACCCTTCCTAAGTGCATTTCTTTAATCTTACTCATCTTTGCTGAGACTTGTTTGCTCAAATGCTCAATCCAACACATGTAATTATTTGCAAGATGGGAAGTGTCCCTTTCCTCTACAGCCTGTTTCTAGCACAACCATGTTGTTGATTTTTCTTGCACTCTGATCATTTGGAATACACCTGTATTTAAATGTCTCATAAAAAAGTGTGTGTGTGTGTGTGTGCACGTGCATGCATACCTGTGTTTATCAGATCAAATAAAACTATTTTAATTGTAATTCAGTTCAGCACTATAGCGTAAGAAGTAGAAAAAAAAGCCAAGATGTTGTAGACAAATTATGACATTTGTCAGAAGGAGGGACCTTCTGCCATCAGTGCAGTTCAGAGAGGTACCTGGATCCTAAGCCTGCAGAGACAGGTGTGCAGCTCTGGAGACAGACAACTGTCAGCGGGAGGAGAAAGGAAGCAAAAGAAATGCAGAGGCATCCCCTGGCATGTTTAGTTACTGCAGAGCGCATATGTGCTTTTATCAGCGTTGTTAGTGTTTAGTCTTGCAAGAAACATTTTGAAATAGAGCAGTGAAGGAGTACTGTATACATGGTGGTGTGAAGGAGTAAGAAGTGGGGGAGCCTCATCTGAAAGCATCAGAGAAYTCAGTGAGTGCAACAGCTGAGGTGAAAGGCTCAGTGGGTTGCTCTAATAAAGGAGATTAGTGTCAATTACAAAAGTGTTTTAAATAATATTTCACAATGGAAGAAAACAGTGTATTGCATTCTGTGTTTTTGGAAAAAGGAAGAAAGACGACAGAGATGGATTAGAGTATTCCAATATGAAGATCCTGGATAAACTAACACTGATCAGTGCTTCAGGCTTTCTCAAACGACATGACAGGATATCTAGCACAAAAACATGCTGAGAAAGGTTCAGATTCCAGAAACACAGTGACTCATGCATTTCCAAAACARTGTTATAATAAGTTGCTGTCCAAATTTCCTGCTGTATTATATGTGATGCACATTCAGTGGTGCTGCTGGCACACTCCCCTCTGAGTCAGTATTGAACCACTGCCCCAATTCAGAGTTAGGCGACCACTGTGCTGCTGGAGCTTCTGTTGTTACAAACAGATGTAAAACAAATGCCCCAATTCCTTGTAGTCAGTATCCTCTTACAGATGGCAGAGTCTAATTCATCTCTGACTTGATGACCATGTATAAAGATGGGCACTTACCTTTGACATTTCTTTGCCTTTCTAGTTAGTTACAACAATTTTCAGTTGGATTAACATTTACCTCCGGGGATCTGGACTCTTAAGTTAAGGAAAGAGAACAGGAAGCTGGAAGGGAGCATTACTCTATACACGTTTTCTCTTTCTTTCAGTTCCTAATGCAGTGATATTATGTCTTACTGCTACATGACCTTTTCTGTGGATCCTCCTTGCACTGTGTGTTTGACAAGGTCTTAGAGGCACGGGAAACCACGGGGAGAGGCGAGGAGGAAGGTAAAGCGGAAAGAATGACACTTCACTGGCCTTACCTGTGCAGACATGAAGGGATTCACAGATGCCAGGGAGCAAGATAGCTTGCCTATTCCACAAGCCCTGGAGTAATCCTGCAATGGGGATTTCTCTCTGTTCCCCTCTTTTTTCTACCCTGGGTCTTACTGCTAAAGAAAGGCATTTCAGCCCTCAGGAAATCCTGACCTATCTATGCAGACGTTCACTGCAGCTTGTAAATGAACTAGAGAATTAGCAGCATTGAGCTTAGACTGATCATATCCATATCTGTTGAAACTGCAAAAAGTAAGAAACCAGACTGCAATCAAAAATTTGGAGACTTCTCTAATCATTAGGTGACATCACAAATATGAAGAAAGACTAGTAAAAGCCTCTTCTCTTTGTTTTTTTTCTTTCCTTTTAATGTACTGGTGGTTTCCTTCAACAAAAGACATCACGAGGCTCTATGTACCTTCCTAGTAAAACTTTTGCCCTCTGTAAATGTGACTGTTTCATACCATGTGGAAATCTGCAAATAACAAATTGTATCCTAAAAGCAATTTAATTGATTTGATAGTCTGACTTAAAGGAGTCAAGTTTGACTTTTTCCCAGAGCACATTACTTGTCTGCTGAAATACAGTGAATTTTTCAAAGGTGTTGCCTAATGTGAGCTGGAAAACCACCTTTGTAGATTTGCACTGAGGCAAGATGGTATTTGAATCTGCTGGAATGCTTTACATATTCATATAGCCTGAAGGTTGGAAACTTTTTATCATCAGCAGAGTAGCACAGATGACAGTAAAGATACAGTTCAGGCAATGGAAAATGAGATGAAAACAGTTGTTGAGGCTCAAATTTTCTTCAAAACACTTCTTTTGAATGCAGAAGTCCAGATGTCTGTTGTGGAGATGTACTGATTTGCACAGTATGTTGTAGTGGATCGCAAGGACAGCTCAGATAAGTACAGCTTGATCCCTGAATGGACTTTAGATGTAAATATGGAAAACGCAACAGCTTTTCTTGGCTGTAATAAGAAGAGTGACATGCCATGTCCCTGCAGCTCAGACTAGGTGAATAACTCGCTATAGCATTTCCTACAGCATTTCCTTCTCTACAGCATTCTGCTGGCTAGATCACAATTCATTTTTAGCAATGATGGTTTCCACAAATCTTAGTCTTGGGAATATAACTCTCCCTCCAAGAACCTATCCTGAACAGCAGGGCAGTAAAAATTAGACACAGTAATGAAGAGCAACCTAAATCTGGTATCTTTTTTAGCCTAGTTCTAAGAAGACCAGGAGAACCAGATATACTCTGTTTTAGCCCTGTCTCAAATAATTCAGACATACTTCTTGCAATTGTCCATTTTTTTGCAATTACCTTTCTACAACACCACTCTTAAAAATTTAGTTGCAAAATCAGACAAGGCTAGGTTGAGGACAGAGCTACTGAAAGATGAGGGAAGGATATGGATGGCTTTTATACTAACAGTTTCTGGTTCTGCGGCTGACAGGATCCATAAGCTTCACTGATGTCTGGAGATCTCTGGGTGTGTGCAGCCACATTCCTGTGCACACAATAGCTGGAAAAAATGCCGTTGCAGCCTTGGAAAACATGGCTTTTCTCCACAATTACGATTCATTTATATAACTGCAAGATGCAAACCTAAGATTGCAGCTGGCAACACAGTGAATAATTAGGGATGCTCTACCATGTCGGATATATTCATGAGTGGTATTAAATACAGYCATCTACTCACATTAAATAAGAATATTCATGTACTCCATTACACGACATATTAAAAAAAACAAACAAACAAACAACAAAACAGAGAACAATGCAACACACACACACCTGGGAAAGGAAGAGAAAAGAAAGGAAACCTGTTGAATAAGTAGTGCTATAAAAAGCAGTAAAGCTTTTGCCAGAGACCTCGTAGTCTCTTGCATAGATTGTTTGATCCTCCTTCTTCAGTTTCTCATGGGACCCTTGTCTAGCTTTGTCATTCTTTATTATAAGACTGACATCAGTCAGCTGGTTTCTAGCCAGTTGCACAAATAAACTGGCAGGGAGATCAGAAATTACTGGAACTATTTGGTCATCTTGAAACTGAAAAAGGAGGACTACTCCAAAACTCTTGAAGGCAAAAAAAGACACACTCTTAAATGCCATTTCTATAATAGTTGTTTCACAGCAGAAAAAGTCTACAAAGTTAAAATTGTTTCAGTTTATTTAATGCTATGTTGGCCTTCAGAGTTGTGAGGATGGCCAGGCAAAAGAATCTATCTCCTCCAAGAGGGATTCATTTAATATTAGCAAACAAAAATATATATTGTCGAGGACCCAAACATTTAAAAGCATAGAAATAATTTATTAAGGAGAATGACTTTTCATATTATATTGCCTACAGCTTTATAAGCAACATACTCCCTTTGTCTCATAAGGTTTACAGTCTAATATGGAATGTTAAGAGATTGCATAGGCTTGCTACACAAGCACAGCGTGTGATGGATTTGCATGTTTGACTGCCCCACCTGCACAGTTTTTTGAAGAAATTCAGCTCTCCTATGCTGAGGTCATTCACTTACAGCTTTATAGTTCTAACCTGGCTCCACAGGAGTACGTAGTGCTTTGGGATATCTGGCTGACTGCTTTTGAATATCTGGCTGATGTTAAGAGCTTGGTGAAGCTTGGGAGTATCTTACTAATACTCTTGTGAGTGGTAAGAAGATGGAAACAATGACACAATGCTTTCCTCTGTCTCTGCACCTCTAGGTTTCTGGGTGGAACTGCACATGTCCTGAGGTAGCTTTTGCCATTGCATGCCATTTTTCTATTAATTTCCTATTATTTCTTCTACAGCTTTGGTGTGCTCAGTAAGGCATCATTTTATGCCCTTTGAAAGAGCAAAGCAGTCCACAGCGTTACACCAAGTTTAGCAGTGATGATGCATTTGCCAGCGGGGGGGGCACCCCCCCAGGTGTGAATGGCTGGAAACTGAATATAGCCTGCAGCAGCTGCAGCTGTGTCTACCTGTATTATACCACCCCATCCGCGATTGCTCCCTCCCCTTTACCGCCAGTGGGAAACATACCTCTTGAATTCGCTCAGGCCATCATGGCTAATACATAACATGAGATCAAAATCCTTAAAGCTAGAACCATGATGTTTTATTGCTCCTGAGAGAGTGAGGCTGTCAAGCTGACTGCTGTCACAAACTTATCCTCTTGGTGGACTGGATATCAGGGTGGCTGCGTGATGCAACTGATCACAGCCCAGCATGGGCAAACCTCATGACAAAAGGGTGCAATGTGTACTTCGGGGGTTCAAGCAACAGCAGATAGATGCATGTTAATTGCGTGTCAGGCATACCCAGTGGTGCCCTCTCTAAACAGGTCAGCACCAGCTTAAGCCTCCAGATCCCCAAAAAAGATTCTTTCTACTTGAGTTGCACAGGTCAGTGGCTCCTCTACAGCCCGGCCACTGGAGGAGAACTTCACACAGAGATACCCGATGGACTATGCAACTATTTATTCATCTGCTGAAGAACTGTCATCGGGAGTGCCAGAACGGGGACAACTGGTCATTAGTTCAAGCAAAACTGGATTAGTTGCTCTAAAAAGCAGTGTGATACAATGGACAAGTGGTGGGGCTGATGGAGAAGCACATGGCAGAAAACTGAGTTCTGAGTCTTCCGTGACTTTATATATACTTTGGCTTAACATTTTAAAATAAAGCTCCTCTCCAGCTGTCTGCTGGCTTGAGGTTTGTGGCTCTAGTCAGTAATGAAGGTAGTGAACTGCATGGAAATTCACACACCACTTAGAAAAGGGAGTATCTTTTAAAGCTCTGGGACCATTCCTTACAAGTGTTTTTGAAGAGGACAGAGTGCCCTTAGTGTTTTTTCTTCCTCAGAAATACATGACAGCATCTACACATAACGGATTATTCACCAAATTTAGTGGGTTCGGCTTGGTTCGTACTTTCCGTGTGGCTCAAGTGCTATAAAATACTCCACAGAGAAACACTGCTGACAAATAACTAACAGGCAAAGAAGTACATAGGGGAGCAACAATGCAACTACACACAAATCCCAGAGTGGTTGTAAATTTTTGCCCAAGGAGTCAAAGAAAAGCAAGATCCACCCTGGGATGAAATAGCCAGCTGAGGGTATTTCAAAAGTATTCTGTTTATTCCTGCATGAGTTATCACTGCACAAAAAAAAAATTTAAAAAATCAGATTGTGCTTCCCACTTATTTTCTGTGTTTTACTTTGGTACTCACCTTTTCAGTGAGGTTTTTAAGGGTAAATCTGTTATACCATGCTCAAAAATATAGCATGTAAACTGTGATGCAGGTCCGACTGCACCTGAATAACAGCTGCTGAAGTATACGCAGCTTCTTGTGTGGAAGGCCAAGTCCCACTGTTTCTGATGGAATCCTCCCCTAACTGCCAAAATCTTTTCAAGAGCAATTTCTCCAAGGCCTGAATCAGTGCCCATTGAAAGCAAAGGGAAAGATTCCTATTGATGGCAGCCTGCCCAAGTAAGCCAGAGGTCTAGGCTGCCCTTGCCAGAAAATTTTGTTTATGTGCATTTTGATGACTTTTAAAGCTTCTCTTTTTGTAGCTGTCTTTCTTAAGGATCTTACTTCTCAGTGAATTTTTTCCAGACACTTCACATCCTGGATAAAGCGGGGTTTCTATCTTTCTATCCCTGATTCAACAAAGAAGATAATTTTATCAGATTACTTTTTAAGAGACCCGCTTTAGTCAGGGTGCACTGGGAAGCGTACGCTATGTTAAAATATTCTCCTGTCCAATGGCCTGATTCTCCCTGTATAAACACATGGCATGAAGATAAAAGACTCAGTCATGTGCTAAAGAAAACTGTGCGGTGCCCTCACAATAAAAGCATGGAAGCCAGGTTTTTAACAAGTTTACCCAGTGGTTGAAATTTACTTGTAGTTTGGCCTGGGAGGTAAGTATAAACATTCCAGTGCAGATGGGGATTGAGGGCAGACTTCACTGTGGAAAGAACTGGGACAGTCTCATAAGCTCCCAGGGAAGGCGTGGGAGCCTGTGGTCACGTACATACTTTGATGCCACTAAATGGCAATTTATTACTAAGGTGCAAATCAGGTGAACAAACTTGTCTGAAAGGGACTCATTGGGGCACCTGAGTTATCTACGAAAACAGACAGGAAAGGAATGAAAAACCATSCACCTTTAGGTAAGAGTTTATTTCTGGAGGAGCTCTAGTCCATCATTTATTGCAATTGCTATGATGGGGCAGCTGGCTGCCTGCAGAAAATAAGTGCTGTCTGTGGTATAAACAAGTGAACTCAGAATGCAACGACTGTCATCTTCTGTTTTTCTTTAACTAAACTTGTTCTTTTCTGTTGGAGTAGGAGCAGGAACAGTATATGCAGTCGCAACTCACTGTTCTCTAATATTGTTTTAGGCCAGACTGCAGTTAGGTTAAAGAAATCCAACCTTCCCCCAGCATTAAGAATAGCAAATTTTGTTACACCTTCGATATCCCAACTAATTATTCAGAGAAGAAATCACAACTATCTGGAATTTGGGTATCAGAGGTTACCCTTAACTTCTCACTCCTTTGGTGTATGACGTATCAAGAGGAGAGACAAGATAACACTTAAACCTGAACCACCACTGTAAAAATAGTTAGGGAGTTGGTAGCACCATGAAGAAATGTGATTTCAAGGGCTGAATAAATCTAGCCTCAGGGAGAAGACAGCAGTTTCCGGGCAAGAGTAAACTGCTCATGGTAACTTTCACAGAGGCAGGACATGAGCTTTTGCACATCGTTGTCAATCTGGCTGCACCCTAAATAGTAGCTCTATTTCCATTAACAGTGGACTTTAGTTATGCAAATTCTCCCCCTCAAGCCGAGGGACTGCAGACAGGATAGGTGAGATTCAGCCTTCCCTTAGTAGAGAGTGTTGTGCTTCTACAGGAGAAGAGACGTCGAGTGAACACTCTCCCAAATCCCAAACCCACAAAGCCAGCACAAAGCATCATCGGGAATCATCTGCACTGCCTCTGCCACCCTGTCCAGCCCAGACCCCTTGAACTCTTATGCTGGGAAGGTGAAGGGATATCCCTGAGTTTGCTTACCCTAACTTGGTCTCCTGACCTGGGCCCTTACTACACATCTGTATGCAAAAAACTAGATATTCACTGAGGAGATAAATAAAAAAAACAGCTTCAATGCAAAACAGCCTCCTCTCTCCTCCCATAACCGGCCTGTAATTTGAATGCCCTGTGGTAATTTYGTAATACAATCTCCTTTTGCTCTAAGAGATGAAGCCAGCTGGGCAGTGGGGACARTATCTCTGTTTGGTGTGGCATTTCGTATCTAGCCTGGAACTCAACGTGTAGGCATTTCTCCTCCCCTCATACTGCAGCTGAATGACTTTGCTGTGTTGATTTGAAATGACCTGACTAATCTCAACTTCCTCTAACAGTTTAATGAAATGTCAGAAGTGAACAAGGTCCACGGAATTGAAAAAAGACCATTCAAACAATGATGAAAAGAAACACATGGACAGCAGTTTTTAAACAGTCTTCGGGCTATTGGAAATAATTCAATGAGCTTTAGTCAAGCTGCAATATAAACATACTAAGAAGGGACCAAAAAATGTTTTATATAAAGCCGTGTTTTTCATCTGGACTGTTTAATCTACTTTAGGATTACAAAAAGGAGGTATATGGCAAAAGCTACAAGTAGGTAAATTTGAAAAAAGAAAGAGACGCTTAGATCAGTTAGTGTTTAGAAATACAAACCACAGAGCAACAGTTATGTAGCACTGGTCCCACCATCTGAAATTACAGGAGTGAGAGGTAAAGAGGATCTGGCAAGTTGAGTCCTGCTCCTTTCCAAGAAAAGTTTAATGGTGTTCTCAACTGCAGAAGAAATTAAATATGCTGATCATGACTCTAACCTCACAGAATACCAACTCAGAGCGAAAAGCTTACACTCTACTCCCTCATCAAGCACAGTACAATGAGCTAAAACAAACATATCAGTGCTTTGCATATCATTAATATTTTACTTTCTATTAGGAAGTTATTGAGAGCTCTGCTAAAATAGCATTTTCATTACTGAAGACAGCCTCCAAATTTCATGAACTGCCCATGGAAGCGGATTTCTGCTTCCGACTGAAGGTAAGAGGGACACTGTTTTGCTGGTACAGCTGGTACCAGCTATTACCAAGCACTAATCCTTTCCACGCTATCGTTTTTCTTCAGATGCCTTCACATCCATTATAATCATGACAGATGTTTAGTGCAGTTGTCTCTGGAGCAAAACATCCTGAAAGGCAAAAATATGCTTTCCAGAGGCTACCATATCTCTCACCTCCCTTACTACCATTTCGCTGCAGAACACAGTCATTGCAGCATCAGTCTGGCTGTACATACACAGGAGTCTCTAGGACTTCCCAGAACGCAGACTGTCTATCAAAGATTCAACGGTCTCAGTTACTCCGGGAAGTCTCTCCTCCTTCCCATAGCAGCTCCAGCATTCAGTTATACTGTTGCTGGTTCTCAGCTTTCTGCTATTATGCCATGCTGGAGGGACATTCACAGACACGGCCACAAAGGAGTTTTAAGCAACTTCAGGGCTGACTGCACATTTTTGCGTGTTAATTAACATTTGCCCAAAATCCAGCACCAAAGTTAGGAGATGGCACGTCTGGCAAGGATAGGGAACCAATTGCTCYTGCAACCTTCGCACTCTCAAGCTGACACCCTGTGGAAAAAAAGTTACGTGATCATGTAATCCAAAGCCAGCCGTTGAGGAGAAACCTGGCAGAGGAGGGGCAGTCTGGAGGTTGGGTGGGCAAACTGCCAATCCGACAAAGCGTTCAGCATTGCAACCAAATGCCATTATCTTCACATATTTTTTGTATGTGGAGTTCAAAAGGCTGAACTTTTAGGAAAAAAAGAAATGTTACATAAAATGTCCTCCCCGAGTCCCTCCATTTAAATGATGCAACTTTTGAATCCTGAATGTTCATTTTTGCTGCGCAGATCATTTGCRCTACAGGATTTAGTACATTAACATTACATTATTAATCCAGACAGAACAGGAAAAATTGATTTGTACGAACAGATGCAGCTGTGAGTGACTGGAAGAGCAAGGGGAAACTGAAAGCTAATAAGCACAGGAGAGATTTTGAAGCCTGCTAGAAGCTGAAAGGAAGAATCTGGGCCACAATAACATTAAGAAACTGGAACAGATGATGCTAGGCCATTACAGAACAGGCAATGAGGTTAGTACAAGTATGGATATGGAGAAGGTAATTCTTTCTTTCCTCATGAGAGAAGGCAGACATAAAAGCCCCATCATCTGTCCTTGTCCTTAGAAAGTATGACTACTTCTGTTTATCACAAAGCTCCCACTGAAAAACTAATCCCTTGGTCTCAGTGCTCAGACTCTGTGTAATCACCCACAGACATGTCCACAACTGCTCTTGGAGCTTCCTGCGAATTTCCCTCGCTACTGATCCTTTGGCAATGTCTAAAGGTCATACTGGTCATGCCTTCTATACCTTGAGATCTGGGTTTTAGTTTGATGGCATCAGCACACATGATTACAGCTGCTTGAGCCCCACGCAATAAAAACTTCAGTTTGCATCACAGAGTTACCACATAACATGGAGGGCTGAATTTTCAGAGTGCAATGAGGTAGGGATGGTGGCAAACAAAGAGCCTGGTAGCGTTATGAAGAAAACCTTAGACTCTTACTCAGTGCCCAGAGTTGACAGTATTTAATCTCACAGCTTATTCCAGCAAAGTTCAAATGTAAAGACAGAATTCAGTATTTCCAGGAGAAATTATTTTTCTTCTATGAGAAGGTAATAAATGACATTTCATAATACACCATTTGGTCTATATATTACTTTTGCTGCTCCACTAAATCACATGATGATTTGCTGGAACAGAGAACGTAAGGAATTGGAATTAGCTGGCCATCACTGCAGGTTGCATGAGCAAGCAAGATGAAGTGTGGATCTGTGGAGAACTACATTTTGTCCCTGCATGAAAAGAGACACTGCAATCTCCTTCTGGTCTTTTAGACCATTTAAATTGCCATGAAATTTTAAAATATTACTTAACTCAGGATGTTGACTGTTGAAAAAGAAAAAAAAAACCCTGAAAATGCCACTCTACTTATACATTCCTAACTGGCTTCTGACACTTGTGAATATCTCAACCGCATGTAGTAAAATTAAAAAATACTTTCCCATAAGAAAATGTACTTCAGGTGATTCCAGTGTAATGAAATATTTGTTATCACTTTAATACTTATCAATTTACAATTCAAATCAAAGCTGTTAAAGGCCTGTATAAATAAACAGTGCAGCAAGAACCTATCTCTGTAACCCAGGGCTAAAACACGCTCTTAGAAAGGTACAGAATAATTTCCTTCTAAATATTAACTCAGATCATTGTACATTGCACAACTGGAAAAGAGACAAAAAGATAGAAGATGCAATTAAGACACTTGACCGTGAACTCTGTCTTACTTGGGAATTTCTGTTGAACTACTAGATCCTAATAGAATTTAATTCTGCTAAAATCAATGGGCATTTTACTATCTGTTTCACTGGAAAGGATTTAACTCATGGAACCATATCCAGATGGAACATGGAAAGACATAATCAAATTGAAGTACCTKCACTCCTCAGGCTTTGTACCTAAATTAAGCACTGAATCTATAATAAATAAGCACAAGAGCTTAATGTGACTGAGCCAATGATGCTTGAAATCCTGCATCTGTTGTCCTTTCCTTCTGGTGTTCAAGTACTTCTTCTGTGTCAAGTAACTGTGGAGGGTTTAACAACACATGACAGTTGTGGAACGGTAAATTTGTAAAATTTGTTGGAAAGAAGAGGAAGTTTGTTGGAAAGTAAAAAAAAAAATTACAGGTTCAATTGGTGAAATACACTGCTGAGAACATTGAGGGAATGCAGCCGTCAAGTTACACGCAGTGATGACTACCTAGACATTCAAGGAAGTATTTTATGGGAGAGGTCAGACCCCATCCCTAAAAAGCAGATGTGTTGGCCAGCGCTAATGGTGTCAGCACTGCAAAATACGCTCACTGTCAGGCAGTGAAAAGGGTGGACAGATATGCCCTAGAGAACAAGGAAACCAAGCAGTGGAAGATAAGMGTATACACAGGGAAAATGACCAGGATGGGGCAAATACTTCTCTCTAATACAGAACAGATGATGGATGTATTCTCCAATTCTGATTTAAAGGCACAAGAAGTTTCATAAGAAAAAAAGAGAGAATCTGAAATAATTATTCTATTCTGCGGATAATATTCCAAACCCGTATGATCTTGTACTTCATACACAGCAAAGGACATTTACGCAAGTCAGTGTCATTTACACAGTTTGAGGAGCCTAACTCAAACAAACAGATTTACATCATTACTACAAAAATTCACATCATTTCCCAGGGGAAATAATTACCTAGGTTATGCTTTTCATTGTCTTTCTGATGAAAATATGAACTCTTACCATGCAATGTAATTATCTTTCCCAACTCAACTCCTACTTCACAAATATTGCATCGCTCCAACTTTTTCCCTCTTTTACTTACTTCGGAATTTAGCATTGCTCAGAGTCCTCTTTCAATTATTCTACATTTGTTGATTATTTTAATACAATAAAATTCTGTACAAAGAGGAGTTTTTAGTCTCTCCCCAACCACAAAAGATGACATTCCACTAGTGTCTGGCAACTTAATTATTGCATGTTTTCGGTTAAGACTCAGACTCGCGGACRGTAGGTGAAGGAAGGTGTCCGTGTGCTTACGCATGTACACCCTCTTAGTTAATAAACAAGAAGCTAAAAAAAAAACCACAACAAAACCCTTCCCAGATTCTTCCAGCTTCTCTTAGGAATTATCTAAAACTTAAATCATTTGATTCAGTCCACAGTTCTGAAGAGTGCTAGCTTTGTCTCTCTGCTCACATCCAAAATGTCTAGAGTAATGTAAGGGAAGAGCATAGTGAGAGACCACAAGAGTAAGACCCTACAAGGCAGGGAGCAAGCCTGCGATGAACAYTGTGTCCAACATGCATCCATAAAACCACATGCAACTCCTGACAAGACAACTTCACAACACATAATAGCTCAGTTAACAGAGTTGAAGTGAGGTCAAGCCTGGAATTCTAATTTTAATTGTCTTGTTCTAATTTTTTTTTATCCTCCTGCCTTTTTTCATTGTAAGATCACAAATAACTTGTGTACATATTGGTTCTGAATAAAACACTGAGACATGAGTTTATTGTTTCTCTTAGTTGGAATTTCCTAGAGGAAAAATATTGCCAAAACAATTTAATAGCATATTCAAAATTAAGAGTGCATTTTGACCCACATGACTATAAATTAACCTAAAAAAAAGGGAAAGACAATAATTTCTTCATTTTCCAAACAAAACAGGAGAATAACTGCAACAAAAGAGCATTTCAAACAGTCACTGAACAATACTGTGAAAGCATGTTTGTTAATAAAGGTAAGGACAGTACCTTTGGAGGAAAGAGAAGTTCTACCGCCTGAGGCTGAAAGCTGTGTGTTTTGAGAAGTGTSCTGTAAAAAATTAAAATATTTGAGCTTCATTAATCTTTGATGTACGTTCAACAAAAACAGGAGAACTACCTCACTACAATCTGAACCATTTCACTTCTCACAAAATTGTGTTTTTAGAGGAGCAAGACAGGTTTCCTGTCAAGCGCCTGAAAGATGTGTTTTGAATTTGCTTCAAAGGTGCAGCTTTTCTCAAGAAGATCATATTGAGGACTGTTCGTTCTCATGCATGACAGTCTTGCTCAAGGCTGTTGCCAAATGTCACAGTACCACTTCTGACAGCCACAGGGAGAAGGGGGAGCTTTCACAATAGGAATTGTGCAATCAGATTAGCCAGTCCAAGGAGGATTATAAAGATGTGAATGATCAATGCTGGCCACGTCAGCTGCCCAGCACGATGCAGGGAAATCACGTAGATGAGGGATGGATACATGAATACAAAGGCCAGACCACATGTTGCTCCAGAGTATCTGAGGAAAGGGGGGAGAGGGGAAGAAGAAAAGGAAAAAAAAGAAAAAAAGAATGCTTTGTGTTAACTCTTATTTCTTGTTGTCATTTTCCCCCCTCAAACAAATGAACGGTCTGGCTGAACAATGACTACCTGCAGTCGCTACACATCAATTTCTGTTCCTTGCTGTCCTTCACCTCCTTCACTGGCATTTAATTATCMCCCTCTGTGTTGCTCAGCCCCCTGCTCCCCCGTACCTGCACTCTGACATGCCTCTGACATTTCAGTCACATCCCCAGACACTCCTGGGGACTGACTCCCTATCTTTGACATGACATTTCTACTGTCTTTGGGGAAATTTGTGAACATGCAACAGAAGAAGACTGGACATCCTTTTTTAGGCATCCTTTACTGTCAAAATTGCAAATCTCATTGCACCGCAGACAGGACACGTTAAAGCATGTAAGTATAGAAATGCTCCTGAATCTGCAACTTTTATTTAATTTTGTTTAATGAGCTCCTAGCAAACCATTCTCCAGACCAGAAAATATCAACATGCCCTCCCGGTAACATGATTAACCACAGCAAGTGAAACATTTAACTGTTCTTTTTCTAACCACTCCCTTGCTTACCAAACCCTTCCCATTATTTTCCCCTACTGTGACTTTCCACCTATATACTAAGGTGTACTGCAGCCAAATGTGCATTATTAACTGACAACATATTTTATTTCAAATATTTGAACACTCCTTTTAGACAGAGGAAATATCATAATTGAGAGTAATCCTCTGCAACACAAACCCAGCAAATACGTAAGTTAGACTTTATATAGACAGTTTATCAGCTGGAAATTCACTGTCCAAAATGTTTGATTACAATGCACAGCATGAACACATCAGCAGAAGTCAGGATCAGTTTGCAAACAGAGAAATGTATTGCTTGGTATTTATTTTGAATTAATAACTGGAATACAAAAATTTTCACGAAAAGGAGAGGTAGGAAAAAAAGGAAATGGAAAAAAACTCAAAGATCAGCCACTGAGCAAAAGTAAGTTATTTTGCTACTCTGGTCAGACCCAAGCCTGTCGTTCTGGTTTTATAATTGCAGATTTCTATATTTTTAAACACCTCCCTCTCCTGGTTGCTGTAGGAAAGATGCAAACTAGGAATGAATGACAATGGTTATAAATATGATGGTGTCAAATGTAGAAAATAAAGCTCATTAGATTATTTCCTCTAATCTTTCTCAATTATAGAAACCCTAGGTGTTTATTAACATGGTAAATTTAAGATACCATTTAGAAGTACAACTTCTATGTCACTTTTCCCTTTGAAGTTACTTGCTTGCATGGATTTTTATTATGGACTTTCAAAACAGCTTCAAGTGGTCTTAACACAAAAGAAAAACTTGAGAGAAGCCACACAATAACCGAGCAACTTTTCTACTGACACCATATTTTTTCTTGTGTATAGTTACAAGGTCCTCAGATACAGCTCCAATGAAACTTGGGGAATCATCCCAATCAACTCAGATACAGAGGCACAATCACAGATAGCTGCTTGTCAGAACTTTAAAAAAGCTGATTGTTTATACTTCTAAATCATTATTTACAACTTAAAAAGCTGTAAGCCTCACAAAATATAGAGTTACCTGCACTCATACTGTTCCTTTTCAACATCAAGAGGCAAACATGCAGCAACACCACAGGCAAGTTCACTGCGCAAGCGACACTCACCTTATGATACCTCCTATATTCGGATAAAATCTTGCCATTGCTACTCCAGCTCCTACAATTGCTATGTTGAGGATGAGCACATGGAAAACGCTACAGGAAAGTGAGGAGAGAATGTTAAAATCTATGCTGTATTTGTTACAAAGTACCACCATAATCCTTCATTTACACTAACATTTAACTGATACATGGATAGTATTTCCATTTGCATGACTCACTCCATTAAAGCTAATTAATTTCACAGCAAACATAACATCTACTGAATATTCAGAGTGCCAAACTCTAAATATCTAGTGTTTTGACTCAAAATATTCTTAAGGAGTAAGTATGTGTAATTTGGCAGTTCTTCTGAAAAACACCATACGTGGTACTCAGCACTCAAGTATTTCAGATGGATATTCAAATACCAAAGAAACAATACTGTATAACTTAATTCCCAAAAGAACGAATTAGCTTGTTCAGAGAATGATCTGAATTGCTCAAAGTGAACTAATGGAAACCAGAAGAAAGGAAAGGATGCATTGAGCGGAAAACATTACATAGACTACCAGGGGGGAAATAACACCTTAAAACTTGAACTCTAATGCATTTTGATAGAGGACAAACATTTACAATGTTGGATGTCATTGAATATTTGACCTGTGTACTATTTATGCTGCAATTTTTTATTGAATTTGTTTTTACAAATAATTTCCTATTGCTTTCCTTTTTGCTTTAAGGATGAAAAAAATGGGAGATTTTCTGTTCTGCAAAAGCAGCTTTTAATGCATCAGACAAACTCAGTGAAGTTATGCACAGAGCTGAGACTCAGGAGCGTATCACTTTTCTTTAGAGAATATGAAATGTTGGCATATTTTAACATAAGGTAAAGTCAGGAAATATAATAAAAAACTGCAATATTCTGCTCACACAGCTGTTTCTATGAAGGGAAAAAAGAATTCACACAGAGGAGACATACATGCACTTACAGGTTTTGTTTATTCTTCTGGAAGATTTGATTTCTTAAAATAAACAAAATCTGTAAGCCAATGCTAATTTTTTCTTAACTGTAGAAAGTATCTGCATTATGAAAGATGTCAGTAACTAACAAGCTTTTTAAAAGTGACCACTTCCATGGCTGAAAGGCTGGCTGCCAGTTTCCAAGATAGGAAGAAAGATTAGAGACATAGAGTAGTTTCATTAAAGTTTAGGGGAATGGAGGTAATTTCAACACAAAGGAATAATTTAAGATATGGACTATTTCTAATGTTCACTCTTAAAAATTGATTTTAAAAAAACAGAAATAATATCTTTAATTTTGTACATGACATTTTAACAGTGGTACAAGAGGTGTAGCTCAGAGACTGAAGATAGCAGTGGAATACAGCAGCTGAAACTTTAACACAAACATAATCAGATATAAACCTGGTAAAACCCCAAGGACAAAAAATGAAATCCCAAGAATCAGACTTACTAGGGAAAGAAGGACCAAATGTTTACGGGTTCTCTAATATTGCTAAGGAAAGCCAATTAACTAAACTGTTCATAAAAAAGTGTTTGCCGTTAAAAATTACTTCCTCTCTCCCCACACACATGGCAGACTGCAAATCTTACTGTCAGATAGCACAATTGAAGCAAAAAGTTTATGAACACAGAAAATGACGGCACTTCTTCCATTCTTTTTTTTCTGAGATTAATTTTTTAGCAAGAGGGATTAAAAAGAGTGCAGTGTTAGTAATTCAGAAACATTTTGCAAATTTGGGTCAGTTCAGAATATTTTAGCAGAAAACCTGAAAAAAGTCTGAGGTATTTCATTCTGACATGATTTAAAACAGAAGAAGTGATTTTGTAGTTCAAAGTTGTTGCTTTTTAAAACATTAATTCTAGCTTCTTATAACTTCAAAAGCAAAATGGTGCGTGTGTGTGTTTGCTGTGAAATGAAACATTTTTCAACTTTTTGATCTGGGAAAAAATAATTGGGGTGGGGGGRAATGTGTTTTGGCTCAACTGAAAACAATGGTCTCAAAATGCTGGAGTCTCCGAAACAATTCAGTACTTGCAGAGTAGTGCTTTGCAGTTTTAATGGTTACAATTAAGCAGGATCCTCAAGAACAATACCAAAATCAAAAAGTCTGAAAAGGATTTAAATCCATCTGTTTCAGGGCAAAAGGTTACACTGTATTTCTCCCCTGGAACATCCTTGCTCCTTYTTCTACCTTTTTGAAACAGCCATGTTATTGGTTAACAGGTCTTTAACCTGCAACCCCTTTCTTTTACCTAGGCAGATATTCATAGTTATCTCAGCTCCAAGACAGGAAAAAGCCTCGTTCTTAATGGAGAGAAAGGCATTATCATTTAGAAAAAAAACATCCTTCTGAATAAAGAAGACTCTGATATGTAGGGCTACTAGTAGCTGTATTATTTGAGACAGTACTTTTCATAAGACTGTAAGTTTCATGCAGGTGTGCTCCAGAAGGGACAAGCATTTCTCACAGCCCGTGACATTTTAACAAGTTCTAAATTGCTCAGTTTTAGCTTGACACTGGCTTACAGTACAATTAATAATGGTCACCACACATCGCAAAAGGGCTGTCAGAAAAACAAGATTTTTGAGGAGCATAACCATACCACCTCTACTTATTACGACTATAGGAAGAAAAGTATTTAGATGATGTTAGAGATCAGAAAGGATTTGGCCCCTTTTTACCTAACCATCCTGCTGGCACACAGCTGTTTTCTAAGCAGCACAACTTTCTTCTTCGTGGCCAATGGCAGCAGAGTGGGGTGGCCCACCCCAAGGCTGCATTGTCTGCCGGGGCAGCCTGATTAGGGTTGCAGCTCTGAGGCACAGGTTGGACTGCCTCAAGGAGGCTGTAATTCACAAAAGAGGCACACCCACGGCAACCCAAATGCGGCACATGGTGCTCCGTCTTTTATATTGTGTTCACAGTCTCAATATTCTCGGTTGGGCAGATGAAGACTTTATAGAAAGGGAAACACTGCTTACCTGCAAAAATCCCACAATCCCACCAAAATGATAGTAGAGAGGAGGGGGAAAAAAAAAAAATAAAAAAAAAAAAATCAAGCTTTCCCCTAAGTCTTGTTTTTTTTCCCCATTGAAAGGTTAACCTTTCAGATTAACAGAGTTGAGAAATAACCTGGTATGGCAGGTCATTAGAGGGCTTGCTCTATCAAGTTCTCTCCTGCGGAAGTGGTAGTTACAGTTAAGCCACTGAACACAGTGACCACATATATCTAATGAACTTCAGCATCCTCCAAGTAAGAATCATATTGAAAACTGTGAAACCAAACCCTAGGGCAGGTGACATTTAAAGAAAGAAACTGATTTTAAATCCCCTCAGGTCAGATGCAAGGAAATTAGAAGTGCTGGACTCAGCATGGAGTTACAGGGTGAACACACACAATAAGGGAAACAGGAAAGCAAGGAAAAAAGTAAACCAGGATCATTTAAGTAAGAATTTTTGAAGGGTTACTGTATCTAAAAATGCATTTTCTTCCTGGAAATCTCACTCAAGTGACATCAGTCAAAAGACTATGAGTCACAGCAGTTAAGAAGCAAGACAGAAGCTAGGTGAAGAGCAGATAACTAAACACTCATGCAAACAGCACAAACATATTTCATTGCATCAGAAGACACACATCTGTGGGAGAACTGGCAGGTCTGCTGGGTTACCATGGAGCAAAGGGAGAACAATTATTAAGAAAAGCCAAGTGATTTCTGTCCATCAGCTTATTTAACCTCTCAGAACAGGAAAGATGTTAAAAAGTTTTAAAAACTGATCAGATGACTGTACAAAGCATTTTATGCATGGCATGTAATTAATCAAGGGAATTCTCTGTCACAAATACCACTGTAGCCAAGAGCCAATAACAATAATAAAAAATTAGCTTTCTGTACGCATAAGAAGAGTCACATAAGAAACAGCAGATGAACCACATGCCTCTGGCCCTATGTCACCCATTAAATGACACCATTGCAAACATATCTCATTCTAGAAAAGAAAGTTATTTCCCAATACACGACATTCTGGCCTTCCTCTACAACACCAGGGAGAGAAGGAGAGAATGCACAGTTCCTTGGGTTTCGTCCCAGTACATCACTTTCTATGTTGTAGTCTGTACACTAGCATTTTGCAAAATGAAAGAAGGAATTAGGATGCCTTCTCTTGTCTCTAAATCTTTTGTAGGAAGCACAGAAAGGCTGAAGGCTTTGTGATGATGCCTGTCAGAAGACTATTGTGCCCAGCATGTCTACACCCATATTGGTTTTTAAGATGGGCAGAGACACAGGTGCTGATACTGGTACATAAGAGGAAGGAGAATCCCCCTTCTTAGAAGCAGGAGAGCTTTTGCTCTCCTCCTCACTGCTGGAGGACATAAGATGCTACTGATTTCATCTATGCTTCAGACAAGCAAGCTGCCACTGTTCAGCTGACCCCTGATGTGAAACCTGGGAGAAGAAAAAGTTATGTATTGTCTGCTTTAGCTTTTAAGTTTGGAGAGGGTGAGCTTCTTCATCACACAAGGCTACATGTTAGTAGGATACACCATGGATAAGCACAGCAAAGCATTGTTAGTAGAAAAATGGGACTCCAAAGTATCTAAAAAGCGTGGGACAGAAGACATGGGGATCAGTCTTCAGACAAGAAAAGCTCCCCAGAAATTGAGTATACGGTTCCTCATTATAATTCAGTTATAATCCATGGCGTACCAGCAAAAACCAGGATACAAAACAGGATGCTGCTTTTGAAAGAAAGTGTCTTGGATTAGACCAATTGTCAAGACTAAGAACTACAAAACAGCAAACTAATACCTTGGTGCTTCATCATATCCAGTGACAGATAAATAGTAAAGAAAAAGGAGTTAAAGCAAAGAATCAAATTGATCTCAGCAATACAGTCACTGCTAGGAAATAAAAATTATCTGGCAGCCCTGTAAGCACGTGTGTGATCAAGCTATTCAATCAACAGCCAGTTTTAAGATGCATCCATCCAGAATTCCAAGTGCTCCAGCTAATAACTTAATGGCTATCCGTTAACTCCATCCATAGCAGAAACAGGTATCCACATGTGCAAACAATTGCTCATATGAAGAAGCCTGGGTTTTAATATCAGGGAGCTTCCAGTTGATGTGAAACCTGCAGCACATCCATATGGAGCAACCCAGGGCTTAAAAATGAAGATAGGAAAATTTACAATGGGAACTTGGACCAAAGGAGGTGTGTTTTGKTTTTTTTTTTTAAAGAAGAAATAATTGGACAATTATAGCCAGAAGGTAAATTTATAACATTCTCTAAGCTGCAAAGGAAGTTAATACAGGAAGGATACACCTATGGAAATACATGTGATTTAGCACATTGAATCACAGGGTTAAAAGAGGCTAGGTTACCAACAAAGATCCTCAAATGCACAATCAATATGAATTCAGCACACTACTGAATGTGCTGTATAAACAGATGGATGGATATGCCATCAGCACACACCCCTAAACCCCACTTCCACAACCTGAAAATAAAAATAGGAAAAGGTAGAAAAATCATGTAAACATACCGAATCAGTAACAAAAATACAGATTTTAAACTGTGGGGTTTTTTTTCTTTTTTAAATTCTTCTAGAACAGCACAGAACCCCACTTTCTGTTCTGCTCTTTTTCTCCTGCTTCATCCTTTTGGTCCATTACTTCCATAGAAATTTTCTCTAGTCATGTGACCATGAATATTCCCCTCCATATGTACACCTCATGCACACATGTAAGAGCTAAAGCTTGAGTCTCTGCAGGTCAGTCTTCTTACTGACTGAGAACCATTAGCCCTGGACATTGAAGATTTCGATAAAAGAAGCCAAGTATATACAACTACTAGTAGAGTGCTCATTTTCCTACACAAAAGCCATGGAACTTAGTAGGTTCTTCAGGGTGGATCATCAGGCTTCCCAGTGAGACATCAGTTTATGTCAGTAAGAGCTACTTCTTTATATTTGCAAAATGTTTCCCCACAAAAGCAGCTCTGAGAAAAATTCAGAATACTGAATTTTTTCCTAGAAAGGTGGTATCGGCACAGTGCTACTCAAGGATCTTTGTCAGCTTTAGCTACTGGTGAGAGTATGTCATCAAAAGACATATTTCACAGCCAGGTAATAGATCTTTACTATCCTCCCAGAGACAGGTCCTGTGCTTGCTACCAGCCTTCAGTTAGTCCCCACTGCATAGAAAAACTAAGGGCTGACCTTGCCAGTTGTAAATGCACAGAAGCCAGAGCTTGCAGGTTAGTTGAGTGATTTTTGTGCTATATTTGAGATACCTGGGATACTAGAGAGGGAGATGCAGACAGCCAGAATGTACTACCTTATCACTATAGGTTGGAGTGATTTAAGTGGCTTCCTAGAAACCATTTTTGACTTCTCAGAAACTTTAAATACCTCCCTAAAAGGAGTCTTAAAAAAAAAAAAAGTGAGTGAAGCTACCCACAGGACATCCTGGAGACAAGAACCAAGCAAGTATTTGCATCATCACATTCGTCATACCATGAAGGCTTAAAACAGCAAGCTGGAATTAACCTGAGAAGAGACTGGCATGAAGCTGTAGGTTCTAGAAGAGGGCATGAGAGAAACGAAAACCATTCTGGTCAGGYAGTAACTGGAGGGAGGAGATAGGAAGAGACACATCCACATACTATAAAGGACAAGGCTACTTCCCAGTGGATGTGAAATCCATGTTTAGCACTTAAATCAATGGCCTTGTTTCCAACAGTAACTTGCAGCAGTTCCTAAAAATCTCAATGTTGAACTGCATACAATTTAGAATCAAAAAAAGCAGGCACTTATTTCACTGCCTAATTTTAGGCATCCAATTTCTAGACCTTCTCATACCTATTTTAGGACCCAGAAGAAACCTGAAACTTGGAACAATGTCTTCCCAGACCTGTACGCTACTGCTGATGCCACAGAGGAAATACACATTTCCTCCTGGGATATTTTTTTCTTTTCCTCCATCAACAGTAATTCACAATATAAAATAAGAAACTCGGAGGTAAATGCCAACTTCTCAGCTGTGACAAATTCAGACAATACTCCAAATATAAATAACCTAGGTTTTATTTAAAAAAGAAAAACAACTAAAATTGAAATCTGGATCAGCTCTTTCCTGGAGTTCAGACAGTGTACAAATGCAGGGKTGTGGCTCATCTCTGAAATTAGCATGTGAAAAGTTATTTTTATAAGCATAGCAGCAGCTAACAACTCACTTAGCTATTACCTCTGTTTAAAAACAGATGGATGATTACTAATTATGCACAATCAAAACACATATGGCACTCTGAAAGGTTAATATCCAGAGTGTATGTCCTTCGCAGCTTAAAGACGAATTGATGAAATGTTTCTCGACTGAACAAAATTTTTTTCCTGTACAACTTTTCTTTTGCCATATAAATGCGTAACACAAAGGAACTGTGTTGACAAAATTCCTCTCTTTATTGATAAAAYGAAGAGCTAAAACGAAAGAACCCCCCCAGTTCTGCTCTGCCAAGCTGTAGCAGTCCTGATCTGCAGGCAAGTTAATTTTGCATGCCTATTCACCCCGACTCCACAAACATTGTGAAATTAGCTTTTGAAACATATCTAATGCAGCAAAGGAAATCCTCGCAGGCTCAGCCAAATTTCTCACAACAGAAGGCCAGTCAAGCAAAGTGCGCCAAGCTCTTGTCAAGGAGTAGACTTCTTACCTTGGGTAAGCATTTCCAAAAAACTGTCTTAACAGCTGAACTCGTGCCAGATAACCCAACAGTGGGTATACAGTCATCATCTGGAACAGCAGGAATATTCTTGCAACAAATGACATGATGTCATCGCTGGGAAAGTTATCTAGAAAATTCTAAACATAGGAATAATGTTACAGTTATCAATGGTGGCTTGATTACATGTATCTGTTGATTTTTAATATGTGTGCAAGAAAGAAAGGGATAAAATTAGCCAAGCAGCTACAATTGCTAAATGAACTCCGTAACATAAAATACCCATACCCTCTCCCTCTTTTACAATTGCCTTGCCACCAAATACCAACTGCTTTTTAATATTACAGGGCTGATGTCAGCTTTCATGTCAGCATTAAAGACGGAATTATTTTCTGATCTTCTGAACACCTTCAAATAATCAAGGCTGTGGAAAGGCCACCTGATTTTTTAGGCAGATGGATTCATATGCTCCTATTACCTGTGATATCGTACCTAGGTATTAAAAACAGTTATTTAATCAGTAAAACTGGATCTTATACAAATGAGGAAGGGATCATATGCTACAAGTGGGAACATCTGAAAAAGTAGTATAAGACTTAAGTATCATGGAGATATACAAATGGCTTCGTAAGTACTTAGGAAAACTACAGAAAATAAATGGGAAGAAAACCACTTGTCATCTATTATTTAACTGTGGATTTCACCCCATGAAGTTATTTCAAATCATTCAGTTCAAAAAATTATTTCATGGTTAAACAGTGGTACCACTTCTAACTAACTTACAGTCAGAGGAAGCCTTTAAATGCTGCTTTATTGCTAAATATTATGCCAGAGACATGGAACACCTGGCATAAAATGGATCTATCTTTGAAGTAATTTAGGGTGTGGGAATCAGCCTTGCCTATAAGCAGATAAGAGTTTAATAGCCTTCACAGGGTGTTTCATGTGGTGCTGTTATCTGAAGAACTCTACTGGCAAGGTTCACTATAGTGTTAGACTCCAAACCTAACTACAGCGAGGACTCCTATCTAAACGAGCTTGCATTCATATTACATTTCTTTTTCTGGAGTACCTGAAACCAGTCCCAATGAGTGGGATTGGTCACTGCAACACATAACTAAACATAAACGTAATACTTTTCAGGATTAAAGAAGCTAAAGAAATTAAAGCYTCAACTGTTCACTTGTTCATTTTGGCCCTTTCTTCATCACTTTCACAGAGTACTTATTAAATGTTTGTTTTTTACAGAACTACTGGCAACCAGACATGAATATCAATGAGGTAACACAAGCATTACTCATCTGCTTGTGGTAGTGCCCATGAGGCGTTAGGCAACTGACCAGAGTGAAGGACAGATGTGTCTGCCAGGGTGAGTCATGAAGCAAGAAGCAGTAGCAGTTCTTTTTTTAATACTTATTTATTAAAAGGTCAAGGACAAATATATAGTGCAGTACAATATCTCACCTGTTCAATACATTCTTTGGATAGTGGTGGTGAAGGAAAAGATGCAAAAATTATCACTCCGACATACAGATACGTTAATCCCACCAGGAAGTATGCAATAGAGAGGTCTCTCACCTAAGGAAAAACAGAATTTTATTTTGGCCAGCACTGCCACACCAAAACAGGCAAAATAAAAACCTCATGAGAAGATTTCTATTGCATTTATTACTGTCACTTTTATATTTATTACTGGTTTATATTTATTACTCTTGCTTTCACATTTTTACTTTTACTTTCTATTACTTGAATGGGGACTTCAAATCTAGTGCTCGATCAGATCAGAAAACTGCAAGAAGATACCCTAAAGTGGAGCTAGACAAGTATTATGTATCTATCTACATACAGGCACCAAGAAACRCATATGCCAATAGATGTAGCATGTTATTGCTGGATGCACAAACATACACTAGTTATTAAAACAAACAAACAAGAAACCCCCTCTACTTTCTTACATTCTACTATTCTTACTAAGAGCCTTGGGACACAGAGACAGCTGTTGAAGACAGAAAGCCCAGCAATGCCATATGTTAAAATTTCTTGTCAGGACTAAAATCTTGCAATTAAAGACATCAGYCTACCCAACTGCAGATATAAGGTAAAGGACATTTTTTAAGAAGCTGCTCTGAAACCTAAGAGGATGATCCACACACACCGGCTCCAAACCAGAAACTAATACATCAGGCTTCTGTATGAACGGTGTGATAATGGAAGTCATAGCTAATACACCATTAAATAAAAAATACAAATAAACCACAAATAATAGAAAAAGGCACAGGTAGGCACAGAGGTATGTATGTCTTTCAGCTTTAGCACTGTATTTTACAATGACACTTTCTGCTTTATTACTGAATTTCTATAAACACCCCAGGTAAATGCACTAAATAATAGTCAAAGATTTTTAGGAAAGARTGCTGAAGCTAGGGTCATAAATCTGTATTTAGCTATACTACATATACCTAAATATGGATTTAAACCTTAACTTCAGTGTTCACTTCTGAAAMTTTTGACTATATTTATCAAGTATCTAATATATAAAAAGATTGTCAACTACACAAAAATAATTAAAAGTTTTTAGCAACATTTAGTATTGGAAAATAAGCAGCAAATCTACTCAAGTACTTTATGAAATTGCAGAATCCACATATACATCAGAGTGACCTTGTAGCAATGTACTTAGTGGGTTATTCTTCTACATCAATTCTTTTTTTTGGAAATAAAGTGGGAGATCATTTGTTACTGGTTAACTAACTATATTCTGTATAAGCTTATGCTACACTACAAAACACTCATTACCTTATAGCAAATCATTTGTTCAGCTGCTGCTAATAATCAGCTTCTTAAAGGATCACTAGTAAGGCTTCAATACATGACCCTATTTTCCTATGACTGAGAAGCAAGTCTTAGTACCTCAGACACAGCACCACATTATTAGGGCTATATGGCTTCCAGACCAGGACCATAATTATGGCCTCCAGCCAGCTCACTGAGCATGGGCAAAGCTTGATCATATCTGTGCATGGAAATGTTTCCTTAACTGTTTCTTCACCCTATCTCCTTGACAAAACAAGCATATCCTATACCTTTCTGCAGTCTTCCGAGGGCAAGGCAGTCCCCAAGGAAAGTATAAAATGCTTGATTATGAGTTTCAAGAAAAGTTCAGAAGGAAGACGGTTTTTAGTGAGGGAACTGGAATCTCCTGCTCATTTTGCCAGTGCTTTTGGGGTAGAAGATTGATGCCTTTTTCCCATCAGCCTGCCAGAGGYCAATGATATTTCTCATCAGACAACGATGCGCTGTTAACGTGTACCCCACGGTGGCCCTCATGCCACSGGCAGCTGCACACTTCCAGCTGCAGCCTCTTCCTCCTGCTGACCAGTTACACGCAGCTGGAAGATGCTCCTCCAGTCTTCACCCTCCTCACACTGGTCACTGAGTAAGGACTATCAACCTCCATCAGAGGTTGAGCAATAGCATTTTCTTTACATTATTCCCAGAATTTCTCCTCAGTGACATGAGAAGCTGTACAGGTTTTTATGTAACAGCTGTGTCTTCAAAAGCACCAGTGCCCATCCTAAAAAGGGATTTTAGGAATACTAAATCTGAGCATCCAGATTTCTTATAGGTATTTATGAGTAACTTCCATTAACTGCAGGAGCCAGAGACTAATCAGGGTAAGGTGGTTTTGCAGAAAAACATGGACTCTCATCTTTTGAAGACAGGACTTGGACAATTTTTCAAAATGCACCCAAAACCTTCCTACGGCACATCATCTGACAAAACCTGTTTTCAYTTGCTCTAAATTTGGTATTTTAGGTGTATTCCTCATGTATAATGACAGCATAGTGACTCGCAGTTGTTATTGTACTCAGCCTACATATAAGYTCTAGAACCAACTGTAAAACAAGTGACAAGTACTTGCACTTGTGAGGGCAAGTGACCTGAAACAAAATTCTTACTGCTTCCTTTGGATTACACTTGATTAAGGGTAGATAGCTGGTGTACTATTATCTCTGATTATACTAACCAGTTCATGTTCCTACAGTTCTTAAGGGTGTATGCTTTAATCTGTACTGAAACTAAGTGCTGAAATAATTTTGATAATATATTTTTATAGCATGTAACACAATAGACCTTCAGTCTTCAGGTGATGTCACCATACAAAGAACACCCAGATTTTGATTTCCATAAACAACAAGAAAAGAAATAAAGACCACTCAAAAACCTGAATTTATCTTTTCTCAAACATCCCCTTGTAACCCCCTTGATCCACCATCTCCCTTGTAAACATCTGCATATAAGATGGTTATCTTTGTACAAGAGTGTGTGTGTGTGTATATAACAGGCTTATCTTTTGATTACTGTTCATGACTCTTCAGGAGACCTGGGTTCACACCCTAAAGACCTTGACTATAAATACTGTTTAGACAGCATAATTCCAGATAAAACCAAAGGACACATGGAGAGAGATAAAAGGATTAATTTTAAGTAACAGAGCAATAATCGCATTTGTCTATTTTAAATTTTATATTAAGCTGTTTCTATTCGGAATGTACATCACTGTGGTGAAAGCTGCCTAAGCATAAAAAATACGGCAGTCCTTGGCACCTACAGTTTAATATCTAAGATTCAAATGTAGAAAAAATGGTTGAAAGGAGGCAGTATTTGGGCGATCAAAGTGGAAGGGAAGTATCAAAAAAACATGCAGGTCACAGTCCATAAGGATCACAGCTTGCCACCTGCCAAGCCCTTGTCAAGTACACCTGAACTAACAGGCAGATTTTGAGATGGAACTTGGAGAACATGTTAGCTGCAGTTACTGCTGACCAGGAGCTTTTCTGGTCAGATGCACAGAACAAAGTCTTAAAAGTGCCCCTGGAAGAACAGAAAATTGAGGCTAGCAGCAGCAGCAGAACAAAGGCAGAAATCAGTCTCCTAACAAAAGGATGAGTCTGATAAATCTGGTGGAGCTAACAAAGAAAACTCGAAAGTACAAGATGTTATATCACACCCATAGACTAGTACCCAGGCTCAGGCTGGACCCGCGGCACACGACTGGACACAGCACAGTGAAGGCTCTGTGGCTCTACAGATATTCCCTATGCGACAATGAAAAGAACAGGCAACTTTCAGGCCTTGTTTTCCCTGTTGCATGCCATGGAGAAAAGTTCATTTTTTCCTCAAGTACCACACTAAAAGCTGGTTTGTAGAGTTGCTTCTTGGATGGAGAAGCCTRTATCAGTGCTTAGTAATTATTACCACATTAGAACAAGTACCTTTTGATGACCTCATTTCAGATTGGCCACTTCTCAAAAGAGAGAGATGCTGCCTCTGCAATATCTCAACAGGACTCTGATCCATATTATAAAAACAGACTTCACCTGTTCAAGCATCAAGGGCAAGTGATAACATTTAACAGGACGACAAAAAAGTACTTCACCAAGATGCATAATGCTGTGCATAATTTTGACTGGAAAGGGAAACCAATGCTAGGGCAGCCGCCAATGGAAGCTCACTCTGTTTACAGGGAATACACAGTGTTTCAACATTGCAGAAAGAGCGAGCCATCCACAGCTCCATGCCTTCTGCAGTTACCACCTGGACAAAAAACATCTCCCCAGTCCCAGCCTTTCCCCCAGATAGGTCCACAAATGATTGTTAGGAGACAGCACTAGTATATTCATGCCTGTAGATCATGCTCTGGGCTTGTGCAGCCTCTGTACAGTTGCTCAGGGAACCAGATCACAGACGTCAATCAGGAAAAAAAAAAACCAAACAAAAAACTCAACAAATCACCTTTTTGTGGCTGGGTTAGTTTTCTATGCAACCAGTTTCCAAACCAGTTGATTCTGCAGTGCACAAAAACTTACACTGATAAATACAAGGGGCAGCAGTGGGAGATGGGAACAGGGAGCTCAACTTTGAACTGCAGACTAAGAACCCTGCTCACAGGGCTTCTCCAGACAGTGCTGCTGACATTTGGCTTACTCCAGTGCACTGCTCTTCTCACACCCACACCACTGTACTGGAATAGCAGCCAGAGGAATCCTCCCCCCATGTGTGTTTTAGCTTTGGGCAGTGATACATGCCTGTGACCAGAATGGAAGCTGCTATTGTTTTGGATTTCTGACTCCATAAAAGGAATGTTATTGTTTCTCTTACTTTTTTCCACCTCCCCAAAGAGTTGTTCTTATGACCGCTAGTTTCAGCAAGTTTTGTTCAAAACTAAAACAGTACTTTTCCATCTTGCCAAGTTCTGTGCCTTTTCACAGAACTCTGATGGAATTGACATGTTAAAAGGTCGATCCATAAAATAGTGGAGTCTCCACTCCACTCCTCATGAGTTACTGATAGAAGAAAGCATCTTGTTGATGTAAATGCATAGGAAAAAATACCCGCAACACCATGACTTACGACAGAAATTGAGACCCCTATACATATGTAAAGCTTCCACTTAGTCCAGCAGCTTAGTGAAATGATCGCAAAACAGTTAGCTCTTCAAGAGTGCTTCATTAACATTTGCAAAGCACTTTGAGTCCTAGGTCAAAGGCCCCTGTACAGCTACAAACAGGGAAGGAAATTTCTAGCCAAATAAAACTCCTAGAAGAACTATGCACAGATTTGGTCTCCCATTACAAACATTTCCTGCCATACTTAAAGGTGCTCTTTCCACACAGTTTGAACACTCTTCGGGAATGCGAGAGTCTTGTCAAGGGCTTGGGACCCATGCTAGGGCTGACTTGGAAATTCAACTTAAGCTCCAGGGAGGGCATTCAGAAAAACTGATTCAAATGCAGGCGGCAGTTTCTTCCTCCTTAACACAGGAAAAGCAAGCTGGAGAAGATTCCAGGTGCTGCTCTTTGCAGCTGATTGCTTGCTCCGATGTAAATGGAGGGGGAAAAGCCATAGGAAAAGTCTTGAAGGTGGCATGGAGGCATTAGGCCTCCTTTGCATACAGAGCTGATTGCTGGAGTGACCAGGCCTTTAGAATTTGAAAGCCACAGCTAAAGAGAAAGAGAAATCTTGCCCTTTTCCTCATCTTAAGATTTTCTTAAGAAAACTGAGAAGAAACTTACTCAGTTTTCTTTCTCCAGAACTCCACTAACCCCCTCTTTAGTTGTTAAACTATTTTCAGAAATGCCCATAAACCCCAAGAAGCTTTCCTGGAGGAGAATTCATGACTCCTTTGCAGAGGTGGCCACTCGCAAGCTGGCCTTGGTTCACAGGGACAAAAAAGTAACTTTGCAGATTACTAAAGCAAAAGGTCATCTTACTGCATTGGCACATAATCTGCACTTTGCTTCTGAATAATCAAATCAGGTACTTTTTGTCTGATGTGTTGTGTAGGCAACTGGCTCTAGGTGGCCTTGCTTGAGCAGGAGAGTTGGACAAGATGACATCCAGAGGTCCCTTCTAACCTCAACCATTCTGGGATTCTGTGATTGTGTACCAGTTTTTCATACAGCTAATATTTAAAAATATTTGTATGCTATTGTAGTTACCTTTACAGCTAAGATTTTAATAAAGCTGGACAAGAACCCTGGAAAGTAGGGAGGAAGAATTAAATAATAACAATAGTTACAGTAAAAACGTACTCTAGGACTCTAACACTGTACCATGTTTACTCCATTTTGTATTTTATAATGGGAAGATATTAAGAAAGAATGCAATTCTATCTGGGTAAGCAGTACTTAACCTTTTCAAGGGCAAAGGACCAGTCCAAAGGCTACATATCACAAAGGTTCCCAATCCAGGCTTCAGCTTTGAGGATTTCCTAAATAGGGTCAGGTTTCCCTATGAACCTTGGCTTGGATTGTGACACAAAACTACTGAAACAACTCTGAGAAAAGATATTATCTCGACCCCAACATTATTGCTCAGGACTCTGCTAGAATCAGTCCCGTGCCCAATATTCTCCAGCATTTTTCATTCTAAAATTGAACAGGTTTTTCTAGAGTCTTGCCTTGTCAAGCCTTCTGCCTCTTGTGTGTAATTTGGCCATTTAATAGCAGCCTGGCCACAAATAAGTCTCGGACGCTCCTCAAGGCTTTCCTTTGAATAAATTTGTAATGCATCTGTTACTCATCGGTAGCCAGTGAAAAGTAGGTATAACTGGTTTCTTATCAGATCACAAGAGCGAATTACATTTTCTAAAGCTATTACAGTCCCTGGATCAATTTCAAGAGAAGCAGACAGGAAAAAATTAGTGTCACCTGGCAATCTAGATACGAATCACCACAGTCTTGTGAAATTACTTACATTGTTTTCTTGATTCCTGTTATTTTGAAGAAGTGTGATGACACAATTGTGGATGAAGAAGGCAAGTGTCAGAACCCCTGTGAGCTGAGGGAACAGAATTCTAAATTCTAAGGGAGGAAAAAAAGTGTTAATAATTTACTACTTTGAAACAATGCCAAAATGCAGAGGACATACAGTGCTGTGGAGTCTACTGGAGAAACATGAACCTCCATGTTGAAATGGGACAATCTGTCTTATCTTTGACCAAAGCCAACGCAGATATTTAATCAGGAAGTAAAGAATGCTTGAAGACAGTGGTTATTATATAACACATGCTCCAGCAAAGTTTCTGGAGAGACCCCAATCATCAAAGTTTATTAGGATAATCTAGGATTTACACATACAAGCTTTTCTGCTTCTCAACAATTTAACTAGAAAGCATTTTTGAGGCAGGAATTGATTGCAGTGAGGCTGTATATCTATTGGTCCCTGAACAGGGACATGGGGGGAAGGAATCATTTGCTCTGTGAGCATCTTTTGTTGTTAACAATTCACTTATGCTACTAGAGGACAAATGACATCTGTAGGATGTAAGCAGGAGGTTCTGCTCACAAACCAGGGCATAAAGAAAGGCAGAGCAAGTTCCTGTCTTATCATACACCTTACAGCATCTATGAAAAATTTATTTATTTTTTTGTCTCCATGGGAATAGCATTGCTCTGCTTCTTTTAATACTTGAAGGATTATGTTCACAAGATTGTGTTTATGGAAGTGCTGCAACTGGTCTAGGAATTCACCGATGTGTAATACCATTAATGCACCATCTTTGCTGGTATTATATAATGATATACGTACTCTTCAGAGTGTTAACAGCAATTAGATCCCTAAGCTAGATCAGCTTCTGGAAAGCATCCAGCAATATAGCAAAACACTCATCAGAGGCTCACAAACCCTTACAGATTCAAACCACAGAGAGCTCCATGCAAACATATTTAAACCAGACTTCTCTAAAGTGCTATGAAGTCAGCAAGGTAAACACACCCCAGGCAATCAATGAAGGGCTCATCCAAGTTGAGAGAATAAGCCTTCCCTAGGGCTGGATTCACTGTATCTTCAATACCTAACTAGCATGATGCACTTTTGATAGAATTGAGAGTGTAAGCGACTTTTGGGCTTGTTCTCCATCCAGTACTTTAATCTCAATAATAAAAATCAAACTGACAGGTTCAGAATCTCTTTTAGCACTGCATTTGCGCCATCACTACAACTATCAGTAGCAGCTGGATTTGTATGCATTAGCTACATGCTTTGTCTATCTCCTAGCAGTACTAGTCAGATTGCCAAAATAATCAAACTACTGGGTGCTCCACTTCTTAGTGACCCGTGGCACACATGTTGTGCTGTAACTCATTTTACACTAGGACTAATTAATAGATCTTGGACTTGAACTTCAAGATGCTTAAAATTTGATTTCTTAGACTTAGGCTGTTTCCACTTTACATGGGTTTGCTAGTGAACCATAGTTTGGGCAAATTTTCTCCTGCACTCTCAGAAAGAGTCTGTAGATATGAAGCCATGTGAGCACTTGAAGACCGTCTGCTGGGGCAGTTAAAACTATGTTTCCATGCTTACAATGGAGCAAGACCAAACATTGTGGTCTATCTATTACTGAGCAGCACATGCTTGAGTATCATTTCTAGTTACAGACAACATTAAGAATAATGCCATACAAAACAAATTAGGTCATTAACGCAGATGGTAATCATCTAATGCTTTGAAATCCAAAATTTTATACTGAAGACAAAAGTAGTTTGTTAGTCCAAAAATTGTGCCTAAATGTAAATGCAGTGATGGGGGAAAATAGATAGCATAGATAGCACTGTTTCAGAATTATCTACATCCGTTTGTACTTACGCTGCAGTAGTCAGGAGGACTCTTAGGGAATTATGATAATGATAATCCAGTTCATCCTCAAAGCATCTGCTTTGGTCTTGCACACAGTCATACTCAGCAAAAATTGCCTGGCTTTGAACTCAGCCAGAAAGGACAATAATTTTTTTTCCTTGGTGACATGACCAACCTGAAGAAACTGTTTTACATAGCCTTTCACTTGTTTCTCGTCATTCAGACCTTGAAATTGGGTTCTGAATGCCTGGCTGAGATGAGGAAGGAATGACCTTAGCAGTTATGGAAAAATGAACAAACAGATTTGATGATAGCTAGGGAGTAGGGGGGTGGAGAAGGGGAATACTGGGTTTTGAGCAGACTTCTTTGCCAAACGTACATGGAATACACTAGCTAAGCTGTTTACTCTGCTTATTATTGTGTCAGATCAATTTCAGTTCAACCAGAGAGCTGAATCAACCCAAAGGGAGTGGTAGAAGAAGACAAAGAATAAGTAGCTGCAAGACCACTGCAACTGTAATGTGAACACAACTTACATCAGTTGAATTTCCTATCAGTAACTTTACTGAACTATTATCTGTAGTTTACCCTCTGAGTTGTTACCCTTGCTGCCACAGCGCGTTACCATGATTCCACAAATTTGATCAGATTCTATTAGAAACACAGATCAACCCTGGTGTTTCTTTTTTTGATATCTAACTTGCTACAGTAATTCAAAACCCATCCTAATGTTTTAAGTTATCCTTGTTTTCTTCTCCAATTCTACATTATTGGACCTAACAATAGTTTGCAACCCATATGTAAAACTGTTAGTACCGTGCTTACTGTGACTGGGAAACTAAAAATCCACAAACCCACAAAAGAAACCCTAACAAGGTGCACATCTCTGAATTTTGCCTTAAGTAAATAAGTAACTTTTAAAGAAGGACAAAATACTCTTGTTTCTAAGAACAGAAGGAGTGATACAATTCAACAGTACAGGACACAGCTCCTTGGAGCTAACTGATCATACAGTTTTGCCTGTTGTAAAGGATGGGGAAAAAACAGCTAAGACCTAACCCCAGATCTCTCATTCCAAGTCTCCTAAAACAAGCAACTGATCTCTTTAGACTATCGGTTCATCGAATACCACTGTTTATGACTGTGACATCTCACACAGTAATTTGCAACGGTAATGTGGAAAGAACAAACAGCCACCAAAACAACTTTCAAGAAAGAAAAGAAACATACTGGAGAGCTAACGGGTGTTTAAAAGAGAAGAACTAAGATTATGGACTAAAACCTGAGATAGATTGGGAAGTACAGGAAAATCATACTCGTAAATTATGGTGAATGAGCTACTTCATTTAGGCAAGACAGTGTGTGGAGAACTTACAGCACCTTTACCAGTCAGTCTGTCTACAGTTTGTCATTTGTAACTGCTACTGAAATAAGCATGATCTGAAAATGGTGCACCTAGAACTTACTATAATATAGGTGAAACAGGACTATGGCAAGCTCCCTGTCACATGATAAGTGTTGGAGATACCTCTGATGGGCACTCCTCCTCTCTCCCCAGTGTTGATACTTTCTCCTAATTAAGGAACATCACTGGGAAAGGGATTCCTTGTCACTTTGTCACAACGGACCCTTCCTGAGGCTCTACGTGCAACATCAGACAGCATTTCCTCACTTTACTTATGTCACTGAGGTGTTAAAAAGTAAATGAAAAAGTCATTCATGAATTACTTTAAAAAAATCTTAAACCCATCACATGTATGCTTCATTACTGCATTTTAACTATCTTACCTGGTACAAAAAAGTCATTCTCTGTAAACCAGTTGTATTCTAAGTGGATTCCCAGATGAGCAGCCTTTACAGTAACCAGAAAAACTAAGTAGACAACTGAAACCGTACCTAGAAAAAACAGCCAAACAAACACCATGAGGCAGTAGAAGGTCTTTGTGCTGTGTTTTAGTCTTATTCTTGCTCCATCCAACTAGTTACTGTAGCCCAAACACTTAGGGTTGGTATTCATTCTTAAAAATACAGGCTAGGTCTAAATTTTCTTTTTCTTTATTTCTTTCATAGGGCAGAGAGAGAGAATAATGTACTTGCACCCAGTGCAAACTTTCAGCATGTTTGATGTTCTCCAGGTGCTGCACTACTGACATTGGAAGAAGTACCCTGTAATCCCTGGTGCTGGGCAGGTAGGGAGGTCTCTAGGCAGCAACAGATCGGTTCCAGCTTCAGCTGTCAGGATTTTAATCTAACATGAGACAAACTGAGCCACAGTACTGCAGCTATTACAACGTCCATTCAGTCATTGACTTTTTGAACCAAATGGCCCAATGAGATATGAATGTTTACTGCAGTTGTGAATTTCACACTGGGAGCTAGAAGCTGATAATGACATTTGATCGCTACTGATTTAAACCTTGTCTTGATCATAACCTTGGATAACCTTGATCATAACACCAGCTTTGCATTCCGTCTCATTGGTTCAGATGCACCAGCAATACTCTGCACAGCTAGAGGACTACAGATGAGATCACAGATGGGTATAAATGCCTTGCTGTGTCTGCATGTGGGATGGAAAGCACATGATCTTGGCTCCTGCCATTTGAAAGAGATAAAGGCAGAATAATAACTACCTAAAAATTGAAGGAAACTGTGCAACAGTAATTAAGGCTACTGCAATGCAACCTCCTGGCCAATAATACTGCTAGTCACCAGACAGGCTATAAGTAAGTAAAGACAAATAAACAGCATTTTTACAGTTTAGAATACAGATTCAGATAAGACATCATTTCATTCTAGCAATATCTCCAAGGTTAAAAAAAATAAATTGAAGAAATTATCATTTGATTACACAGATAATAGTCAAGGAATTAGGAAGATAAAAGGTTCTGTACTTGAGGATCAGCTTAACAGCTAAAATATTCTGTAGTTTCCTAATGATTTAGGTTTCTGTAAGTGTAAAGATAAGTAAAAGTGCTCTATTAAGATTCATTTCAGCATTTCAAAAATTGCTTTCCATTTTTTCTTGTCCTATAAACTTCAAGGTTTACAAAAATTAAGGCAACTTTGAACAGCTTCTGAATTACATAATAATCTACTGAAGTTACGAGAAATTTCATATTCTAATATTCAGGTTCTCAAATAAAATAGTTGCCCACTATAATGTGCTTATTTCAAAAACAGATACAGTTATGGCTAGATCTCACTTGATAAAATATTTTCTTATCCCTAATGTTGTATGTAGTCTACCTAAAAACCTTACTTTTTACACAGAAGCACTATCACCTACCCAAGTTCCTGTGCTGTATTTTCATTTAGTGCTTCCAGCAACAGCAGATCCAAGCTCTAATTCAGTGTCACGCTGGAACAGAGGACAAACTAGACCCTCAATTCCCTGTTCTCTACCTCCTTTACAATACATCTTTTTCAACCCATTCTGTGATCCCATCTCCTTTCCCCTTCCTCTTCACCACCGGCTTCAATGCTATGCCCTCAGGCCTCTCCTGCTCCATAAACTGTGACCAACCCCACCCATCATCCATGTGCTTTATCCACTTTACCAATCCTACCTGCCTTGGTCTTCTATCTCAAGACATGGAAACACGGAGAAGTCACAATTTTTGTCCTTGTAGCACAGAATAAGCCAGGGTATTGGGAGCTGGGGCAAAGCACAGCAGCAGCTTACATTGATTGACTGACGTGATTAATTAATCAACTGATTGGTAGCAAATGACTTCAGGTCAGAAGCAACTAATCTTTGGAAGTAACTGCCTGTGTTGAAACATTTACCAGATGAGGAAGGGTATGCCTGACTGTTTGTGCCAAGGTAGTATGCATCAAATGCTGCATAGTAGTATGTGTACCACCATTTGGGAAAGTCTGTTGTAAGTATAATGGAACTTGTTTTACAGGATTATCAAGGGAGCAAAGGAAAAAAAATTAACTCCCTATTAAGATTCAAGCAAAGCAGAGTAGAAAGCTTGTGGGTGATTAACAAACCAATCAACAAACCACTCTGAGGTACAGTATCAGCTGCCAGCAAACTACTGGAAGAGTGGCTGGAAAGCTGCCCAGCAGAAAAGGACCTGGGGGTGCTGGTTGACAGCCGGCTGCACATGAGCCGGCAGTGTGCCCAGGTGGCCAAGAAGGCCAACAGCATCCTGGCCTGTGTCAGGAATAGTGTGGCCAGCAGGAGTAGGGAGGTGATCGTGCCCCTGTACTCGGCACTGGTGAGGCCGCACCTCGAATCCTGTGTTCAGTTTTGGGCCCCTCACTACAAGAAGGACATGGAGGTGCTGGAGCGTGTCCAGAGAAGGGCAACAAAGGAACAGGCTGCCTAGGGAAGTGGTTGAGTCACCATCACTGGAGGTATTTAAAAGATGTGTAGATGTGGTGCTTAGGGACATGGTTTAGTGGTGCACCTGGCAGTGTTAGGTTTACAGTTGAACTCGATGATCTTAAGGGTCTTTTCCAACCTAAATGATTCTATGATTCTATTCTATGATTCTATGATTCTACTCATTGGAATAGCTTTCACTGTCTTCTATACATTTTCGCCACAATGAACCGATGCTTTAATAGTATTTGTTACCTACCTAGGACATTAAACTTTGCAAAGAAGGATGGAGACTTCAGATTTAGCAGGGGTAGAAGAACAGCAATCAGGTAAAATGGTACTGTTTGTGATTTGTTCCACCACTCCTCGAAGAGTTCAAAACCTGTATTGTTGCCAGAAGAGAACATCACACTCCTGTTCTGTGGTGGGTGACTGCTAGCAGCACTTGGACAAATGACTGGAAGAAAGGAAAAGAAAAATATCCCCAGATGAAAAGGGTTTTACTTCACACAGTAAATCTTCACAGCCAAGATGCCATAATTTCTGGAGAGTGTTCTACTTCTGGGGAATAGGACCACTCAAAAGCAATGTTTGACAACTCAGCTCCTAACTTCTATTTGTTCTTCTATCAGGAGTTCAGCGCTAAGATTTCATGGCTCACACCTTGCACTCAAAGCTGACAAGTGCTACGGTTCTTTCAGCCACGCACAATAAAGATGGTAATTTGTCTGAAGCCTGAGCTGTGGCATAGGATCAGCCTTCAAGGTCACATACTTACAACTAGGTGTGTTCAGTGCCTACATGCACCTGCTGGAATCAAGTCATAGTAACACACCTCTGCACGTGGCTGCACATTTAGCATTGTAATCTGTCCCTACACTCTTCAGTAAGATCACATGAAGCAAGATGCAAGTGCATCTGTGTACAGAAGAGGCTGTATTACTGTACATTGCTCTGGGAACACAAAAACTAAGGATGACAAGAAAGCTACTATAACAATTGGAAGGTCTAAAACTCATGCACTGAACCAAAACACCCTGTCATCTTGGTGCCACACCAGGTGCAAGTATATCACTGCTAGACAACACAACAGAAGCAATTTAAGATATGCACCCGTAACGCTGCCAAAAGAGAACATCACACTCCTGTTACATGGTGCCTGACCAATGGCAGCACCTGAACAAGTGACTGGAACAAAACCAATCAAACAAAAGGTCCCCTRATAAAAACATGTTTATTTGATTTTTGTTAATATCAGCATTTCTTTCTAACACATGCCTACAAAGCTATGTGTTGAAATAGGAATTTGTCTTACTGTTCTCATAATGTCTTATTTTAAATTTTGGCATCCCACAATACTTGACTGCCTCCCTCCCACATTGGCTGCATGCCTGTTCTGTTACAAAGGCAAAGGTATAAAAAGTATTCTGTCAAATTTCTTGAGAGACCATTATGTTACTTTACTTCCAGTTTTCTCATTTGCTTTCTCTCCATTGCTTGTAAGAGGATTGTTTCACAGACCTTGACAAATGCTTTTGCTCTTACTGATCTCCTTGGTAGCCCTGAATGCCCTGCCAAGAGTCATTTGAGCATCTGGCAGCCCTTAATTTTGTGAAGCAGCTGCTTTATATCTTCCAGTTGCTGGAGACTGCTGTGCAATATTGTGGTCTACTTTGTCCCCAAGTTACACCCCCAGCTGCATAAGAATGGGACAGAACAGCAGAAGCAGGAGAGAGCACAAGCGAAAGAGCACCGCAGCAGCTATTGGTTCCTTGCTTGTAAGGACTGTAGGAGAAACAGGATTCAATACTAGCTCAAATGCAAATCAACTGGTTTTCAGAACTATTTCTCAACTCCTTTGCCTGACTCCAAACAGCTGCTCTCCAGAAGCATGGCTGCAACTGGTATGACACACAGCTGTCCGGCTGGTACTAAAATGTTGCCCCATTCCCGTAAGCACCCAGGATAGAGAAAATTTTCTGCTTCATAACAAAGAACTACATGCTCAGTTACTATATATAGGCAGAAAGATCAGAGGCTGACAATGCCTAGCTCCTGCCTTCATTCTACGTTATTCTGCCTGCTTAAGAACTCCCAACAGACCTATCTTCGTACTTGACTGCAGTTTCTTCTCTTAGTTGTGCAAATGTCAGACTCTCCGCAAAAGGCAAGTGGATGCTCATGTAGCCTGACACTTGTTTCTTTTTGTGCTCAGCATCATTAAAGCTGTTCTTACAGCATTTTGAAAAATAATGATGTTGCTGGAGAGGTGTTGAGGAGCAAAGATGCCCCAGCCAAGACTTTAAACAGTAAACAGATCTGATGTGCCTCAATTTTAGAGTGTGAAAGTTAAAATTCCTTAAGGCAGTTCCTCATTGTGCAACTACTGTTAAGAGGTCTAACATTCACGGTTTTAAGAATATCATGGTTTATCTGGGCATACAAAAAATTGTAATTTGCTTTTTAATCCTCATCCCTACCCCCACTTTCTCTCTTTTTTTTGTTTTTTTTTTTAATTATTAAGCTTTCCAAGTGTGTGTGTTATTTCCATTTGTGGAAGTACAAATCTCACACAGAAAATTACAGTTTT
Source organism: Oceanodroma leucorhoa (assembly GCA_030449065.1). Classification (NCBI taxonomy): domain Eukaryota; kingdom Metazoa; phylum Chordata; class Aves; order Procellariiformes; genus Oceanodroma; species Oceanodroma leucorhoa. The sequence continues at coordinate 3,696,176 of JASVER010000093.1, forward strand.
AGGTAGTTAGAACTTAACGATATACACTTTATAACTGGCATGTGGTTAGGCATGGAAACATGATGATTTGCCTTTAAACCTCCCCCAAACCAGGAAACACAATACTAGTAAGTGCTTCTTACCTTTGTTACTTCCATTTGTGCCAGGAACAATATCTGTTACATTAATGTCATGAACAAAGTCTGAAAAGAAGAAGAAAATCTTACTATCAATGTCCCAAACCTGCTATTAGGCTTTTATCCGTTGACTTGATAAGAATTAAGTAAGGAAATATTTTGGAAAATTACATCAGAGGCGCGATACAGCAGCTTGCACTCGCCCCAACCTCAAGTATTTTAAAACTTTCTTCTAGAAGTGTTTTAAAGTAGCCC
>JASVER010000093.1:3696631-3735224 GCA_030449065.1 Oceanodroma leucorhoa
CGCAGCTGCTCATTCCTGTTCCCCCAGCACACCTCTGTTTGTCCCACCTCCTCGCTCTGCAGTGTTGTACAGTAGGTTTGTGAGGAGATGCATCTTAAAACCAGCCTCTTTTGGGACAGAAAAAAAGTGCATGCAACCATACCCTTAGTCCATACGGTATTATAATGAAAAAGCTGCCCCTACTCATTTTTCTAATCTTTTTTTCAGAAGAGGCTCTGTAGGATGCTTTTTCCATGTTGTATTTTAAAGAAGGGAATCTCTGCAAAAAGGTTTAAGTCTCACTGTCTACAGTCATCTCAAGTAGTATTTTGTTGCCAGTACACCCCTGTGGTACTTTACGGCTCTGCCACACCAGATATTTTCAAGTTTCTGCAACTTCAACAGTATGAGAATACTGGATAGCAGTTTCCTTATATTTACATATATACACACAGAGAAAATGCCCATCAGCTTGGAAATTTAATTAGTGTGTCTCTGGCTAAAATTTGCTTCTGCTGCATGTGGGAGTATTATGCACACAGAAAATCAATTGGGGCAGCAGACCTCAGTTTTTTTAAATGCAATTAACAGCAGCTTGTTTCTCATAAAGAAAGCAAAAAGTCTTGTGGGAAGAAAACTATTTTTTGTTTCTTCATTTTGATTTATGACACCCTGAATCACAATTGAGTTTCTCATACTTACTGATATCAGCTAAGTGTATACAACAATCAAAAGATTTTATTAAAATCATTCGTCACGTCCTCACTTCACCACTGTTTTGTGTTGCTACTTAAAAAAAGTACCTAGTGTGAAGCCATCAAAAGAACTGATAGCTCTTACAGAATTAGAGCACTTTAAAATTATAGATGGATAGCCAACTTATATTTCCTCTGTACTTAAAATGTTTTACGACTAGCAATTGCATTTGTGGATTTATTTCTGTTTCATAAAACAAAAACAGAACAAAAGCATGGGACACTGTTAAAAAAAAAAGACAGAATATCATACTTGGTTTATACTTATTGCATTCTTTGCGTACTACTAATTTCTAGACATCCTCCCTTAGGAAATCAATTTGTTCCCACCTAAATTGCGTGTGCAGATTTTTTGAAAAGTCATCTGAATGTACTAGAATTAAATACAGTAGCCTGCTTAGAATATCTTAGAAACGTGTGGCTGAAAGATGCCATTGTGTCAAACCTACATCCTATTACCCATTTTATAACTCAGTAATTAAGTAGCCACAATGGAAGTTAGGACAAGAATCCAATGATTAAAGTTATCACAAAGCAAACAACTTAAATAAGAACGCCTAACAAATATAGGTAAGTGATAAAATAACATGCGAATCTCAGGGAAAAGCTGGAGTTTTTTCCTAGAAAAGGAACTGTTTTGATCATTCTGAAGTTTGCTTGTTAGAATTGGAGTTATTTGGTTTAGAATAACTTTGGATTAAAATGCTAACCTTATTAAAAAAAAAACAAAGTCTAAAATGAAATGGCCTTTACAACATATGAATTAGGTCAGCTGTAAAATACACCAGTCATTAACCAATAAAGTAAAGTATGTCCTTCAGGGATGGTGGGAACTCTAATTAAACATTGTTTAAGAGGTGTAAGTGTCTGTGCTGTTATTTGAATCAGAGATTTGTTAATTACCTTCAAAACAGAAACTCTTAAATCTTAGTCGTGCTATTCAACGCTGAGTCAGATTTTCAAAGCTCTCAATTCTATCATTTATTCCCACAACTCTACATACCTAATTGATTGCATCCACAAAAGCCTGTGTGTCTGTGCACGTACAAGGGTGTATATAACCAATATGTTTTCTTTTGTAGCAATGCCAGTCTAAGAATCATTCTTTCATTGTGCTACAGTTCATCATTCCTTCAGGGATGCCTGCAGAAACTTTCTATATGGCAGCACCCTAAGTGTGTTTGCTGAAATCTAGAATGAAACTATATTTTTTTCTCATTAACCTGGATCATTTCAACACCCCAGCCTGTTATATGGCTGTTCAAATAATTACACCCATGCAAACAAGGGGGGAGTGAAAATACAAAGTGGAAACAAGCAACCAGGTTTGGGTTGTTTAAACTACACCAAGAAGTCTCATTACTAACATGCAAATCAGATAATTGGTACTTCGTCTTTCATTAAAACCACACTTTAAGAGAGAGATGGAGAAACTGGCTTTGAAAACATACATGACTGTCCCCGTAACTCCACACACAGTTACTCATTCTCACTTGACTTTTCACACAAAGTAACAGAAAAACCAAGATTAAGTGGACAATCCTTTTTCGGTATAAAGCAAAGTCTTGATCTTTCCACAAGATAGCTGTAAAAGTTAACCAAAAATGTATACTTACTGTATATAAACTTTCCTGTGTTGAACAGAAAGTTGGACATAAGCACCCAATAAACAACCATGGCTCCAACAAGCGATACCATAGAAAATAAGAGGCTTGACCATTTACCAAAGGATCCAAAGTAATACTTGCAAACATCTGGGAATTCCCAGTTTGAGGTATCTATTAAAGCTGAAGAAGATACAAAAAACAGAAACGTATCTAAACAAAATGTTATATTAGAGTCAGTAGAACTCTTCAAGACTGGATGTGTTCTTGTTTCAGAATATTCTGAGACAAATTCACAGTGCTTCCAAGGACTAAGAAGATTGCTGTTAACTTTAAAGTATAACACTCATTAGGTGTTTGACTGAAGGAGCCTGAAGAAGAAGAGGCTTTTATTGTGGCCATACTACTACTCTGAGTACTTCCAGAAACACTGGAATAAGACATGGTGGCAAAAATGCAGCCATGCATTTGCAGCTAAAGCCTTTTGCAGGAGTTATGGCAAAGTAGGCCAGACCATGAACTAGTCCTCAACATGAACTAGTCCTCAACAATGCCCTGAAATGAGTTGTCACAAACTGGAGGTCTTAACTGCCTTTATTTGATCAAGTGAGGGGTTAGCTTATGCATAAAAGCACCAACTACAAAAGCTGCAAGATGAGTTTCAAACAGTAAAAGTACATTCTAAGTAGAACCACTGTCTGTGAGGCAATTGTCCACAAATTGCTTCCAACATAGAACATATACAAGTCTTAGGGTACTACAGGCATACAACACAAGTGGATGCAGCTACAGGCCACGCTGTTCCACTGCTGAACATGATCAGAAATACATGTAGAGAACCGGATAGTGCCTATGGAGAAGAAGGGAAGCCTCTAACTGCATAAGTCCCCAAGCGCTTAGTAAGTGAACACCTGAAACCTTCCTTGCTAAGAGTTTGGGTTTGGCTATAATACTTATGTCCCAAGGAACTGAAGGATAATCTTAATAACAGAAGACAGACATTTAGCTTACAGAGCTTAGATCCAGACTACGAAAGTAGTGAGACATTCAAAGGAACAGCTCTTATTTGCAGGTCAGGTCTAAAGATACACACAAACTAAGAATCTATTAGATTTCTGTATTTCACACTTAATGGAAATATTTGCGTTATGAAGCTTTGTCTTTCTTACGTATCATTTTCCGTGATTTCACAACTCTGTAGCAGCAATAAAGAGTCAAAACGCCCATCAGTAAGATGAGAATGATTCCAGAAGTAAAGCCTGCCTGTTAGGAGGGAGAAATACAGTTTACTTTCTTTATCAATAACACTACAGAAAAATTAAGAGCAAGCCATGTTGCCAAAAACATTTTCATACGCATACATTTTTCATAGTTTTACCTGTTTTATTCCCCATGGGATACTTAATATAGATGTACCCATCATTGTATTCCATATCATAAATCTAGGAAGAAAAGAAAAAAAGCCAGTGAATAATTTAAGAAGCACTCTTACTTCATACTATCCTCTTAGCTACAATAGTTATGCATACAACACAGAACATTCAAAAATAATGCATTTTCTGGCTAATATATGGCAAGGTGCTTAACATACATTGTCACTATACTGGAGTTTTTACCATAGCCATCTGTGCAACTGTCAACTTTAAAAGCAGTTCCTAATGGACTGTACACATAGATTTCATCAGGAGCTGGAAGCACATGATCAGGTGCAATCTAACAAACAGATAAAAAACAAGACTTATTAGTAACACCAAAGTAACTATTGTCCCAAATACAGCAAGCCAACTGTTGTAAATCACAAAATCTTTCCAATAAAAGTGCATTTAAAAAAAATAAAAAAGTTGGACTACATTAATTTTCTCCTAGTGAAAAAAATTTACTATAATTTTTAGCTATATAGCAGAAAAATAGATATTTCTTCTGCAAAATGTCTGTAACATACTATGCACAGATCGTGCTAGTTCAATCATTGCAGCTGACCACTGCTTAAATCCTCTTATAGACGGGAGAAATGAGTACACACATCTGGGCAGCCTGGACCACTGTTACAAAATTCAAGCTATTTGTATGCTTTCTTTGGATTGTGAAGGCATTGCACAGGAAGTCAATTACAACTTGCGATAACACAAGACCTTGCTAAGGCACTCAGCTACTAGATATTTACTTCAAAGCAAGCTGCAGAGCGATTCTCCCCCTACCTTTATTTGTGCTTCTTTTATAAACCTAGGCTGTGGAAGACCCAACATGCCTGAGGCCACTCAGTTAATCTGGCCCTGTCTTTGCCTTACCAATGCCCTGTCTGCAGGAGACGTGAGCCTGCTGTAGTAATGAATCCGCTTATTCATTGCTGAAGCTTCATCAGTAACTCTTTGCATGTCATCGTTCACACTGACTATGTTTGTAGGCTCCACGTGAAATGGTCTAAAGGAGGGAGAAAGAAGAAAGAAAAGGAAAACCCTTAAAACCCTAGAACACAAGAGCTAACATACAACTCAGAGAACAGCTTAGCATCACTCAGGATAAGTCTGTCATTCACGGACACAAAGCAAATGCAAAAATGTCACTCCCATGAGGAAAGCTGCCATTCAGAAAGAACCATGTGTTTATATCATCCATATTAAAATGGCCTCTTGCCCAGATTCTGCAGGGCAACCTAACTTCAAAATTCAGACCTAATATGCAGTCTGTTAGTTCTCAACAATGAGTCACAACAGAACTACATGTTAATAAGCTTGGCCAAGCTTATTAGTGCTTGTAACCGGTGTTGCTAGAACTAGTGATGAGGAACAGAGGTAGAAACAGAAAGCATGAGAATGCAGAAGCAGAAGACAGAGACAAAGAGAGGAATGAGCAGTGGTAATGAGGACCACCTACGAAAAGGCTAGGAACTACTAATCTAGCCAAAAACACTGTATGAAATTGTGTTTAATGGGGAAGGAACCAAGTTCAAGTAAGTCCATGTGCTCATATCATTTTTAAGCCAACGCAACCGGGAACGGAATTTGTCACAGGACATGGTACAACAGATGTCCATTTTCAGTTCTGAACTACTTCAGAACTTCCCTTCAGATTTAATTAGGGTCATCACAGAGAACAGGACTGTCAATAACAGAAGTCCTACATCTCTCATACAGAGATGTACAGAATACAGGTGGTCTCCCTTCCCTCTTCCTCAGCTGAGTTAGACTGCAGGCACAGTCACAGCCACTAAAGGAGAAAGCAGCCACACCACACACCCCTTGTTTTCTCTGCACACATGTAGGTACAGAGCAAGCAGAGTGAAAGCTGCTCCTAAAGTTACAACATAACATACATCTAGCTTCATGCAAGGGGTGCTACCAGACATATGCAACCTAGTCAAGTTTTTGCAGAGATTTTTTTTTTTAATCAAGTATAATTTACTTCCATATAGGCATACTATACTATTGCCTAAATGTGACATTCACTCCTAACACTGACAGGCTAATTTCTCAAACAAGAGGGGGGATACTGGTAACCTGTAAGCCTTGACACAGGGTTTTGGGGTTTTTTCCCTTTCACCAGTGCTTTTAGTTCCTAAAGCAATCTCAACAGCTTTCTGATCCTCTTCTTCCAGGCTGATGTTTAAATCACTCAGAAACAAGAACCACCCCAAAAACAGAACCCAGAAAAGTACAGATCACAACAAGTTTCAGGCTACCAAAAGCAGAAATTAGGTCAGCAATAAATCCATGCCATTTCTCCTGTAGTATGAGCAAAGCCTATTTGAATTGACTTTTTCAATACCCATTTCTGGCTCAGACTACACAGGAACTTGGTCAACCCTTCCTGCCCCAGCTCTCAACACCGTGACAAAGGTCCCATTCTCTTTCCCAGGAAATCATTAAGCATTTGCACCATGGTACCACCTTTTATCTGGAAGGAAGAAAAGGAATACAGCTCCGAAACTGGTTGTTATATATCTTTGGAAGAGATTAAGGTAGGTCCTTATTCCTGTGTGCTTAAGGGGACACAGCAGGTAAGAGTATTTATGGGACTAATAAAAACTGACTGACGAAAGTGGAAAATGGAGAAAAATAACTTCCTTCTCCACAAATTCATTCTTTCCTTCATCTTAGACTTCATTAATTATTATATCTTCCTTCATCATGGAAAAAATGGCTTAGATTTGCTACGCCGCTTCCCACGTACTGAAATGAAAGTGAACACACTTTCAATTTTTAAAACATTCCCAATCGACTCTTTTTTTTCCATGTCTATGGCATGAAGGGGGAAATCCCCATTTTGTGTGTGGACTTCTGTGGTGTTCTTATAAACAACTGAGAGAGATACCACAATTAAACGGGAAAAAAATTTAAGCAATAGCTTTATTACTCAAGTCAGAGACACACAGGGCTAACTAATTCCATAGGTCCGTAACATACAAAGGTATACATGGACTGTCAGCTCTAAAGGACTTCACTTGTTTTAGCTTAAAATTTATTGGGCTGATCCAACCATTGGACACTGCTAAAAAATATTTCATTAGAAGACCTGTAAAATAAAGACTGTAGTTAGGAAAACAGGAAATATTATATGTTCAAATGCTCCCCACCCCCAGTCAGCTCTCTGCTGCTTTCTTTTTGGATCACCAACACACATTATATTTAGAACACGAAAAGTATGTGTTTTGCTAATTATACGACAGCTGCATAGGGTGAAGAGCTTCATGAGGACTACCTCTTTGCCCATCTCCAGTTAATATTATTAGTACATCCCCACAATCTTCCATTGCTACTGTGGAAAAATTACACTGAGACAAAGGCTACATTTTTTTGTTTCGAAGCAAGCAGATCTGTGGCAAAGATTTCCTTCAAAACGGTGTTCAACAACTGCTGACATGGATGTCAAAGAAAATTCTTCCAGACTGGAAGACAGTGGGAGATTATTTTTAAAGCAGTTCAAGTTAAAGCCATGGATGATTTTAAAATTAAAATAACAGAAAACATGAATATAACATCCTATTTTATGGGGAAAGCAGTGTTGTCAGTAAACAACCAAAAAAATATCAAGAAAAAATTTCACATGTAGCAAAAACATATCTGTCTGAAGGTGAAAGATATTTCATTTTCTTCAGTATTATGAACAGTCTGGATTGAACAAGCAATTTATGGTCCAGCACAAAACAGAAGGGTGTGATTCAGAATCTAATCTATGGATGAGGAGAAAAAAAATTAAAGAACCCCAAAGTAATTCTACATATCTGTTGCTGCTGCTTCCTGCCTGGAGAAGTGCACGTTTAATGCTGCCAGTACTTGGGCTACTTCCCCTCTTGATCCCTTCTGGTGCGCATCTGTTGAGAATGAAAATGATCTAAAGCAGCAATTAATTTTCTTTTTCTCAGGGTACCACTGCACCTCTAGTATTACTGAGCAAGTGACTATGCTAAAATAGACTGTCCACCCATCAGTTTTACAACCGTTAGAGATCTCTTTGAAAACACCAGTCTGACTTGGAAGCTATGCAGGCAGGCTGGGATGCAACCTTCCTCCCTGATCTCCACTAGGAGAGGGTCGCACTCTGTCTAGGACCAAGGTCATTTCCCAGCCCCCAGCTACACCCAGATCAAAGACTGGTTGTAGGGCATACTCAGACAGAAGTCTGAGAAGCTCTCAAAGACTCGAAGAAGTTCTCAAAGACTGAAGAAGTTCTCAAAGACTGAGATTTTCAAAGCCCAAAGCAGGTAGGCTATAATCTGGGATTATTTTGGAAAACTCTCTTTAGGGACCCTAAGGCTAGCAGACAAGCACTCTGTACATTCAAGCATCGGCAGCTGCAACAGATTCCTAGAAAATTTTCTGATTTATCCAGGCAATCACATTACAACTCTCATGAGGCAATATGATTATGAAAAGATGTGGGACAATGTGATCTGGGGGAAGGGGAGAGGTTACATGACTGGAGGGTATGACTATTAATGCAAAACAGTGCAGACAATTTCCATGCATTGAGATAGACTATGGTGTCCAATGAATTTATTATACCCATACTAAAAAGCACAGTTACAATTTATATTTCAATAGCTACCCTGAAAAACAATGCTCTTTTTACCAGGGCAAACACACCAGTAAAACACAGCTGTCTTCCACAGCACAATGAGTATGGACAAGATGCAGGATCTCATGCAGGAGGTCCGCACCTCCCATACACTACACCCTGCACAGGTGCTTCAGAAACCATTCCCATAAAACCTGCAGCTACACTCATCTGCATTTCTCTTAAGGAAACCTGTTCCAAAGAATTCCACGACTGACTTGATTTTTACTTTCTAAGCTGTCTGAATTTACATAAGCATTGTGAACAGTATGCTTACAGCTTATCCTATAAGATCTTTATTCTCTTGGTAATACATTTTACTCAAACTTTTTCCACATTCGTATCACCATTGTCATTATAATGATCACAGCATGACCACACAAGTGTCTTAAAATGCTGGATGCAGAACCAAAATAACTTTTCAAAGCACAATAGTAAGTCACATCTGTTGCTCACAGGATACACATTTTAACAAATAAAGAATCACACGCTTTACCATACCACATTTCATGCACGGTTCCCTCTTCTGTGTCAAAGGCAAAGCTATTCTATTCTTCTCTTACAAAGAAGTACGAAGGTTCTTAATTAAGAAGGTTCTAATTCTTACCAGCTAGAAAGCAGTAATATTAGGAATTAGTAAAAATGTTAGCAACACAGAAAAATGAAAAGCAGGCAACGGAGTAAAAAGACCACATGGGTATGGAGCAGTAAAAGCCTAATGAACGCAGAAATGGTAGCTTTGCACAGGTTAGTCCCGACCATTGTCTATCTTTTTATAAGTTAAAAGAACTTTGAAAATAAAAGGGAACCAACCACTTTTGCATGAAAAAGGCTTCTCTGACTGCCATATACAGACACTGTTTAATTTATAACTGTTTAATTTCACCTACTGATCTCTCCTACATCGTGTGAGAACACTACAGGACTTCAAAAAGAATAAGGAAGAAATCTTGATCTTCCTTTAGCAGGGGGCACTGTCAAGTTTTTTCRTATGCAAAACAACTAACACAAAACATCATTTGTTTCTTTGAAGATTCAAGTATTGCCGAAGACAACTGCAGTATCTGTTGACAATAAATTGATTTAAAGAGCAGGCAGATAAAAAAAAGAAACTCCCTCTCTTGCATACAATAATCGTCAATAAGCCACTGCAGCAATGCCATTCTAGTTTTTAAAGGCACCTACAAAATGGGCAAAACATACCAAATACGGTGTGAGTAGTTCGAGTCATTGTGAGGAACAATAACACCCTCTCTAAGAGGATTAAAAGTGACTTTATATTTCCCCCAAATTAGCAAAAGAACACTAGACAAAATAATTTACAACTCTAAAAACCAATTAGTTTATTGTTCTTATGTAAACACTGAAAAGCATACCTTTCCAAAATCCCAAATCCCCCAAGCTGTTAAGAAAACCAAATAACTATGTAAATGGCGTCGAATCTCAAACAACCCAAACAAAAGAACAGATCAGCACCAAGAAAGACAAACGGTGATTACACACAGAACACTTCAAGAGCTATCTCAGTCAAAGCAAAATGACCACCCACCAACGTCTGATCAGGTTTCTGAACAGCAAGTCAAAAAAAGGAGCACACTAAGCAGAGCAAATCCCGTACTATCGCACTTGCACTGTTTGACACTTTTATGCACAATAAACCTCTCTCACTGGAGCTGCTACTCCCTAAAGCTCTAATGAAGAAGCCCTTCAAACCGCCCACCATGCCTGACRCAAACCCTGATGGCCTGTTCTTCCTCATTCCTTCCTCTAAAGATTGCACCGCCTCCTCTAATGCGTGGAGAGAGAGTTCAGTCTTGTTTGGCCCCACTAAGATTTCCAGGCCTTCCTGATATCCCAGGGCTCATGCCCTTCATCTTTGTGCCTCTGCATGCTTGGAAGCCAAAAGACTATGTTGTAGAAAATGGGAGAACGAACTCAAGGGAGGAGCAATAAGGACAAAGTGGAGGCATCTGCAAAGCTGGAGGTTGTGGAGGTGAGAACACAATCGAAGTACGTGCTTCTGCTTTTGGGGAGGGAACCAAATGCTACATGCTATGACCTTTTATGAAGCTGAGTCTCCAAACTTAAGAAAACACAAGAGAAAAAACACACAATGAGGAAACAATACCTAACCTCACTTTTGAAAAGTGGATCTTGGCATTTCAATGTATCACAAAGGCGTAAACTTCTCTCGTTGCTCCTGCATCACCACACTACCTGAAACCCACTGCTCCTCAAACACAAAACATACTTCTTCCAACACAAGGACCTTCCAAAAGCCATATAAATTAGCAATCTTCTTATACCAGGAGGGCCTCAGACACGCCTCAGAAAGAATATAAAGCAAGAATTCATTTTACACATTTCCCACCTGAAAGTACTCTACTGTTTCCTCATCTTTATATATACAATTCTGTATGCTCCTACACCTATGCTCCCTTTGTTCCCCTGGGCTCACTCAGACCCTTATCCTCCTTCCTTTGCTCGCAGAGAAAAAAGAGATTGTTTAGCCCCTGGCTAATGTGTAAGCAGGCTTTCCAAAGCTGCAGGCTGGGACAGCAGCAAAACATCATAATCATGAACTCTTTTTGCCAAAGTGGGCCCCAACAAGAGGATTTTGTATTACAACAGTGCCATCTTCAGTTTCTTCAGGAGAACTGCTCTACTGAAATACGATGCTGGATTAAAGGGCAAAAAAGACCCATAAACAGGGTCCAAGAGGTAGCACGGGGCTATTCCTTCATCTAAAAAAGCAGAGCTGGTGCTTCCAACTAGCATAAGAAGGTTAGTTCCCACTCCAATCTGGTTTTGTTCCAAGACCAGCTCACAGAAATCTTAACTGCAACAGCAGAGGAAGTCTCCCAGTCCGACCTCCTTTGGGGAACAGCACTGTTAAACTCTAAGAAAACATGCAAAATAACCACTTAGCTGGATTTGTATTATTTTCACAGGCATGGCAAAAAGGCTGGGCTGCTGAATTTTTCATATTTGCTCAATCTCAAAAAATACTACAATTTTTTTCTTAAAGGCAGTAAAGGTCACTCAATTCCCTCAGTACCAGCGAATGTACTTTTCCAGCATCACCTGCAGAGTGCACACAGAGCCATTTACACATACCGACAGCCATTTATCTACACCATCTGGCAAGCCTTCTTGCACAGTCTCAACATTTCAGTTTGTGGTGCTAAATAAAAACCATCATGCTTCAGTATACACACATGATATTCAGTGTTTGAAGAGCACTTTAAAAGCCACATGCCAATTTCTTATTGGAGCACTCTCTCTGAAGTGATGTCAATAGAAAAGTCTTATCCTTATAAACAAAACACAATATGAACATCTGTTCACCTGGTGCTCGGAAATAATATCACATAGAGACAAAGCAGGAACTGTTTGGACTCAGATACGGGTTTCCAAATGTTAGTTTTCTGTCTTTGTAGGATTTTGTTGCTAAAAGCAAAGATTAAACAACTCATTGCTTTATAGTAATTCTGTAGGTTCAGCCTTCCTCGTACCTTTTGCACTTAAAATCTTCTGGATTAAACTGTATATTCATGATGCCATAATTGCTTTCATCGCCTCCCACAGGAACCAAGAGAGGTTTGGTATCCTCTTCCATCTTTGGTGAATGTGCCTCCTTCTTCTAGATTCTGTCAGTTATTTTGACCTAAAAAAAAGGAAATGAGACAAATGCATTTAAGTAAAACTGTGTCCCTGCTACGAATTTAACACTGGCAGAGTTCCACAGCTTCAGCAGCTCCTGGGGTGAAAACCACCAGAAAATCCCTTCAACTTGCCACTTGAAAATTCTCATTCCATAACGCAAACATCATAGGGCAAGTACAGCTGGATCAGTATTTTTTGCAATACAGTATCCATTTAAGCAAAGTGGTCAATGTACAATTGTGCTCTGAATCTCTTTTAGCACCGCAAGGGCTATAGGAATCAAAGGAATACAGTGGATGCTGTTGCTTATATTGGGACTGAAACAGGTTGTAAAAAGTGAGGCTCGGAATCTGAATTTCCTTTGAGCTAGCACAACTAAGAATCAAGTCCACCATGTGCAAATTAACGTTAAGTATATTCATAGGTAGGTCTTCCTGCTTTCAAAGCATGGGACTCCTTTTAGTGTGATTTTTAAAGGAGCTGTATTTCCAATTTGTAACAGTACAGCTGAGAACAATTTATCACACTTATTAGAGACTATTGTTTCACTAAATTACTTTAAACTTTGCAGCAGACACATATGCAGTTTTCCAGTGTACTTCCCAGAATAAAAATCAGATTATTGCAGTCTACTGTGTCCAGGCTCTTTGAATTAAAGGCAATGAACAGTTTAATAATGCATTAATAATCACGTATTATATGCATTCAGAATACTCCTAGCCAAACAATGGGAAGCAGATCACTTTTAAGCTAATGGAATTCTACTTAGTCTGAATTACAGTCCTCACATGGGACTCGCTGTGGTCTCGTGTGCAGCTGAACAAACGTAATGGCTTTAATAGCTCTCATCCCTGATACCTCCTGAAGAATTCCTCAGCCAAGACTCCTTCTTCAAACAAAAATGGTAGAAGTATCTGCTCTTTCAGGGGGACTGTTTTCTCATGCTTTAGAATGTCAGACAGGAAAGATCGATGAGAACCAGAGCTGGCACAAGATAAGGAAGGATGGCACTGGATGTTTAAAACCGGGGGTGGTGATGGAGGAAGATGAGATAGACGGAACAAGGTATCATCCCTTCTGCATCCTTATAGAAATACACTGTAAAGGCCTAATTCCAGAAATTACATCAACCCAAGTTAAGCACTGACACGACTCCATCCCTTCCAAGCTGCGTGTCACCAATCCTCTTGCATCAGCTCATCCTGCTAATGCCTCTGGAAAAAAACCCAAAGAATCTGAAGGAAAGGATGAAAAAGGAAGGAAAGTTGGCAGTTTTCAACCACATCGACACTCTGGGGTTCAAACAATTGCTAAAGGAGTAGTGGGAAAACACTGAAGGGGTGCGGGGGGGGACTGCAGAAGCACTGGCTAGGGCTGGCTCAACCTGCTGAGGAAGTGCATTGCAGAGGACGGGAACCCACGCCCCTGCTCCCTTCCCGCCCCGGGTGGCTGAGCACAGGTAAAGGGTCTCTGCTCTCAAGGGGAGGGGACCACTGGAGGCTCCGGTTCAGGTTCACGGAAATGCTACTGAAAGCACTAGTCCTGCCTTGACAGCTCAAGGGCATTTGTGTGATCCCACACTAACCTGGACTGGGAAGACTGATCGAGATGAAAATTAACCATTCTTTCCCTTGCTTTAAATCCAAATCAGTGTTGAGCTTGGGTCTGGTCGTCTGGTTGCACATGCTTGCATGCTGGTGCAAAGGTGGGGATAGTGCACGAGTGAAGCCATTTCATCTGGCAGTGCTGCCAGTTCCCTCCCAGTTTCAGCATCCATGATGAGATTTCAATGAAGTTAYTAAGTTTAAAGGCATGAATTTGAGCTTAAAGGCATGATTTTCTCCTGTTCATTTTAGCTCYTTGAGAGGACCTAATAAGTGATCAGTGGTAATAATCCAGGCAATCTTAAGAGCCTTATTTGCACTCCCTGATGGCATCCTTTCGCTTCCACTTCATTTTTTCCGCCAGACTCTCCAAAGCTTTTTTCCTCTCCCCTTTCCAGAGCCTTTCCAAGATGGGGCTTCTCTTACCTACCTTAGCTTACTGCTCCTCCCTTCTGCCACTCTAGCCCTTCTATAAACCATCAGTTTAGATTCTTTACCCTGAAGTCCTTCCCTTCCACATCATTGCTGCTGATTCTTTGGCCTCAACTGAACGTCTTACATTCTCTCATCTTTCTCAGCTCCTCTGGTGATGCTCAGCTTTTGAATTCCTGCCCCTCATTTCCTCTCTATTTTCTGTCTCTCCTACAAACTGTCAGAATTGCTTTCCAAACCTGCCTTTACTAAGCACTGTTTACAAAGAGATTTCTTAGTTCACGGCAATATTTTTATTTCCTTTCATGTGGCACTCTGTTCCTTTCCAAACCCCTTTTATAGCTCCCCTCTTGTTCATTTCTTTCCTATTGATTTTCCTGATTTTTCTGTAACTCTAGGTCACCTCCTTCCTCCCTACTGATTCCACAGTAAGTTCCATTCGTTTTACGCCCTGCACTTGTTAAATTCACCCCAGTGCACGTCAACTTCCTCCAGCAGCTAAATACTTCTGAAACAAAACCACAGGCCCCAGAGATTTCACGCACTGCTACAGATATCCACCTACTCCTCTGCCATTCCCATTACAAAACACTTTGTGCATCCCTCTGACCACACCTGAAGACAGCAGCCTTCGTGGACTTTTATTTTTTGCTTTTAGTTGTCACCTCTAGAGTCTACAGCCTCTTTCTTTCTAACACCTCACCAGTGATCCCAGGTAGATGACTGGTAATGTGGTATTACCTTCTTTTATTCCATTCTTTTCTCTTTTTCACCTTAACATCCTGCATGTTTTTTCTGAACAGATACACCTAGGTCTCAAAAACAGATCCCTCACTTGCTCTGCATTTTGCAATACCCTCTGAGTTTAAATCACACTTTGGATTTTGCCATAAAAATGCAGATGAAAATTTAGATTCCTAATGGCTAAACTGAAATTCAAAATAAATTCACACCCCAAATACTCAGAAGTGTTTTTAGCCAGAATGTTCCAGAAGACCGTAGTACTGAGATCCCTTCCTCTCACAGGCCCTGGTTTATAATGCAGATTAAGCAGACATTAAATGCTAATTTAAGATACTGCTTTGAATGCATCCTTTCCTTAAAACCTGTTGTAAATAATGTATTTGTGCTTTACAATTCAATCTGACAAATGCAGACAATATTGATTTTCTCTGCACTATGGCTATAAATAAAGAACCCAGATGATTTTATAGCATTCCATCAAGAAAAGTACTCCTTCCAAAACATAGCATAGACTAAGTTTGGCTTGAAAGCGTGATTTGAGGCTTACAGAGTTGTTGCTTACTGACTCTTTAGGGTCTACTTCAAAGCTGGATTGGCAGAAACAGTTTATTTTTTTAAGTGCTTACGGTTGAGAACAGATAGGTGATGCTTATGACCAGCAAACTGATTACTTTACAGATACAGCTATCATATATGTAAAAGCTGCAGCTGGAACCAGTACAGCTTAAATGAAAATTGTAAGCAGAAGAGCAAAATGAAGAAGACTGAACCTGATTAACCTCTCTTTTATCCAATTTCTACCCCTTTTGCCTGGTCTGCATTCTCAATAAACATTTTTAATACATGGAATGGAGCCAGTTGTGCTATCTGAACTTACTGTCTGGCACTTTCCATTACAATAACCTCTTCTCAACTGCTTACTTTCCTAGTGTCCTAATTATCTAAAGATTTTTTTATACTGGGTATCTGATCTATGTTCACCTCATTCTAAAGGTTTCTTTTAAAGAGCTGTGATATGACATGCACTATTCTCTATACGGTTTTAAAAGCCTATAATCAGGACCGGGATGTCAAACACAAAGAGTTCATGTCAAAAATCAAAGCTGCTTGATAAATCTCATTCTGTTTGTTTATTTTATGATGCATCGTAGTTACAGTTTCCATGAGCCCACTGTTGCATTCAGAGAATTAGAATGGATCTATGGGAATTAACATATGGCTGCTTGGAAATGGAGAAGGCTGTTTTAAGGATTCCTGACTCATTTGTTGTCAAACTGGATTTTCCTGCAAGTGGGAAAGAAGTTCCTGCTAGCTGTAGTGTACCAGGAGTTGGCAATATGAATTCATGGTACTTTGTCTTCAGCAGTGTTATGAGTTAAAGGCATTGCTCTTCCCCGCTGCTCATCTCACAGTCTTTCCTCCCCCTTTTTGTGGTGGTACAGCTATTTGTCTTCTTTCTTGTCTTGGTGGAACGAACAGGACTGGGGAATAGATCTGGCTAAAAAAAATAAATCTGAAGAGGACAATAATTGGTTTGGGTCTGATTTGGAGTTGTCTGGGTTGTAGTTCTGCAGAACCAGCAGTTTCACTGTCCAGTTGAAGAGACATGGGTATGGTTTGTGGAAGAAAGAAGGTAGTACTGCTGGAAGCATAACTAAAACCACAGCCTGAGGAACCCCCTACCTCTGACAGTATGTTCCCTGTTTTCTTCCTTCTGTTTAGAACCTACTTTGTGTAATGCTGCAAAACAAAAGAGCATTTGTGCTATGCACCACTGAATGATGTTAAGTATTTTGAAAGCAACCAAGTAACTCTCAAACTGAGCATTCAAAATTAGTGGATTTTTTCCTGTGCTTTATTCCCTATCCTTAGAATAAGGATAATGCCAATACTAGCCTTAGCTCATAGACACATTGTGAAGAGAAATTAACTTTTACGTAAAACTTAGCTGTGATTCGCACTAAGCACTGCAAAAAACATCTAAGAGGAACAGTTACGGTTTGTTGAGCAGCAAAGGCAGATCAGTCTCTGCAAAAGTGAACTGAACACTATCACTTTGCTGCTCTAACAAAACATTCCCTATTCTGAGAACTGTCCAGCTTGAGAAAAATAATCATGTGATAACTAGGTATTTCTAATCAATATCATAATTCATATGTACCGACACAACTAAGATTGCCTAGGCAATTTTAATTTTCATTAAACTTAGCTAAGTTTAATACTCCAACCTTTGAATACTTCAACTTTGCAACCTCTGTCCTTTTAAACACAGATTTGTGTATTTAGTTATCTGTGCACAGATACTAGGTTCGCTTTGTAACGTATCTGCTAATGAATGAGAAATAGGGATTTTCTCCTCAATGTATTGTACCCGACATTCTTCTCTAAAAATCCTTCTTGCCGCTCCAGGTCCTCTGCCCTTTGCTTGTCACCATTCACCTCTTCCGTAAGTTCTCTTCTCTCACCTGCAGGGACTTGTTTTCTGTCCTCCTCTGCCACAAACGTCATGTCTCTCCTCTCTTAACTTCTGCTAGTGATAGCAGAGATGAAGATCAGAGAGACTGCTAACTGCATTCTCCCACAATTAAAATCCTACTGATCAGGCAGGAACAAAGGAAGAAATTTTACGTTTCCCCCTGCAGCATGCTGCATTGCTGCTGAGGGGAAAAGGCTGTAAGAATGTTTTCTCTGCACCCATATTTCTTTTACTTTCCAACTCAGCTTTGGTAAGGAAAATGTTTGGTTTTGCTTGGGAAACTCATAACCTATCATGTAACAGGTATCTGCTACTTAGTCCTCCAAGCATTTGACTCCAGGTGGAGATACTCTGGCTTTGCTACCCCCATGAAAGTCAGCATTAAGTGCTGTTGAAAACACTTGGCTTTATCTAGGACAGTTATTAATATAAAAAGGTAGATCTTCCACAACAGCTATGGTAAAGGAAATATATTCTTGACATACCTTTGTAGTACCCAAAACCGCATAAATTTGAAGCAATGTTGACACTAGCATCTTTTAAGAACTGTTGTACACTGCCTTAAAGCACGCTCAGTTGTCCTCCTTCCACTTACGAAAGAATGGCTACATCTAGAAGGAAAATTTGAAATACTCTTCCCAATATAAGAAATCTGTCCAAACTGTTAGCATGCTAAAATAAATCTGGGATTCTCTTCTGAGTAAGGGCTTAAAACAGCAATTACTTTTTCCAATCATATGAGATCAACACAGTCCTAACCATCAGTAATACCTAATTACCTACATGTTCAAACACCATTAATGTCAAGGTATCTTTCAATGGTCAAAAGTCTGCATAGACTTTGAATCCTGTTGTCCCTTTTCTTTTCAGGATGTAATTTCACTGGTTGCCTGTGGTGAAGCTGCCTTAGTATGCCCTCTTGCCCTATTTATAATTCTCCTAAAAACATCTGAAGCACTGCATCAGAAGGGCAGCAAAAGAGAACAAGTGGATTAGAATTTAATAATCCACGTTTTCTGCCGCTGGTCATAAACTGTGAAGCAATACCTAGGGGTATGCAAGATACTTTTCCCAGTCCCACTCTGGGCTACACTCCACATGACTTCCAGTTGGTAATCTAAACAGGGCTAGACCTTCATTAGTCCTCACTGGCCCCTGTGAGTTTCTCCTTTCGCTGCCTTCAGGTTCTCTCTCTCTCTCCTGCTTACAAAGCCTGAAAAGCTCCAAGGAGTGAAGACAAGGACCCAGCAGATTTACAAACCTCATTCTAGCCTGGTGGCTCTGCTGTGATCTGGTCTTCTTTGTACTGGACGACAAAACCGTATTACAGTTTGCTTGCAGTGTGAATCTAACAATGGTAATTTATAGCTTGGCTATAGATATGTGTGTTGATGTTTTAAGATGAGACACCCATCTTAACAGATCATTCAGAGTTACAGCCCAGGCCATGTAAGAGGGTTACCAAACAGGTTTACTCCATAGCAGGAATAAAACTGTTAATTTAGTCCGTCATCCTAGTCATCCCACGAGCACAGACTATGCTTAGTTCATTTGTACTTCCGCTATTTATCAGAGAACCTTCCGTAGAGGGCARGGGGAGGAAGGTAGAGAGGGGCACTACCACCACAGCCTCTACCATGCCATCATGGCTACCAGTTGGACATGGTGCTGGAAAAACAGCAGCTGGAGCTCTGAGAGCTGTTTATACTCCACGTTACTAAAGACGAAGTTGCTGCACAGACGTTAGCAGTGGTTCTGCAGCAATTTCCCAATGTAGAATGAGATCCAGTGGACCCGCCATCATGGACGAAGCCAGAACTCTAAATTTGGTAGTCATGCACCTTAAAATAAATGATCGCAGAACTCAGTCACCTATAACTTGTTACTTTTCAACCTGTTTAATTACAACTGCAGTCTTAAATTATTTTGGTAGTAATTTTGCCACCAAAAGCTGTTCTTGTACTTATGCGCAGCAGTTTTGTTTTGAGATTTCTAGTGGTTCTTAAAAGGACAGCTCTCAGCCAATTAGATTACACAAACAAAACTGTGACATTTAAACTGTGGACAGATTTTGTTTCATTTCTTATTTAAAGTCACTACTCCTAAAACCGCACTTCATACTCATGGTTTAAATGCAAGAATCCACTAATGAAAGTATTTAGTTCAAATAAGGAAAATGATTTTTAAAAGTGCTACTTGGTGTGACCTGGTCTTCTCTTAAATTCTGAGCAGCTGAATGGATGAATAAAGCTCAAGGCATAAATGTCAAGTAAACTGCAGGCTGTGCACATACAAATTGTGAGAAGTAAGCGAGGTCTACACCGAAAGACAAGGACTTCAAAGCAGGACAGAAGAGTTCTTCAATTCCTCTTTTGGGGCAGTGAGTCCTCCATCAGAAGGGACTGAAGAATGCTATACTGGTCCTAATAGTAGCATACTTTCAGAGCTCCTTAAAACTGGGACAGCTTGCCACCATGTCCTGGTTTTGGCTGGGATAGAGTTAAATTTCTTCCTAGTGCTATGTTTTGGATTTAGTGTAAGAAGAATGTTGATAACACACTAATGTTTTCAGTTGTTGCTAGGTATATCTACTTCTCAAGGACTTTTCAGCTTCCCAGGCTCTGCCAGGCGCACAAGAGGCTGGGAGGGAGCATAGCCGGGACAGCCAGCCCAGCTGGCCAACAGGGTATTCCGTACCATGTGACGTCATGCCCAGTATATGACTGGGGAGGGGGGGGAGAGGTCCAGGAAGCAGTGATCGTTTTGGCCATTGTCTCGGCGGGTGGTGAGCAATTGCATTGTGCATGACTCATTTCATATCTTGTATCATTATTATATTATTACCATTGTTATTATTATTATTCCGTTTTTTTCTGTTCTATTAAACTGTCTTTACCTCAATCTGCAAATTTTTTATTTCAATTCTCTCCCCGTCCCACTGCGGGGGGGAAGAGTGAGCGAGCGGCTGTGTGGCATTTGGCTGCCTGCCGGGTTAAACCACTACAGTCCTTTTTTGGCGCCCAACGTGGGGCACAAAGGGTTGAGATAATGACACATCTGACCCGAGTGGGTTAAAACAAATTTGTTATAAGCATTCATTATATCAGTTTAGTAGTAGCTGGTCACAATGTTGGGTTATTTGCTCTCAGAGTTGTTGGATCTGTTCTTGGAGTTTTGTTATGTAGCACCTTACTGGTTGTATGTACTGCTGTTTGCCAGTATTTCTGTGGGGTTTGTCATTGATGGGAGATGGATTAAGACTATCGTTTTGCTGTACTGTGTAACACTGGCTTATGGTATGATAAAAGTATTGGTCATGAGATTGTACTCAGCACTGCCGTCACCCCTGTACTTTGGGACCTATCTCTTGGAAACACAGCCCCACCATTTGCCATGGACTGATCCACACCGCAATGGAACAGGGTGAGACCCCAGAGCACCTGCAATACATTGATGACATCATTGTATGGGGCAACACAGCAGAAGAAGTTTTTGAGAAAGAGGAGAGAATAGTCCAAATCGTCCTGAAAGCTGGTTTTGCCATAAAACAAAGTAAGGTCAAGGGACCTGCACAGGAGATCCAGTTTTTAGGAATAAAAGGGCAAGATGGATGTCATCAGATCCCAATAGATGTGATTAACAAAATAACAGCCATGTCCCCACCAGCTAGCAAGAAAGAAACACAAGCCTTCTTAGGCGTTGTGGGTTTTTGGAGAATGCATACTCCAGATTACAGCCTGATTGTAAGCCCTCTCTGTCAAGTGACCAGAAAGAAGAATGATTTCAAATGGGGCCCTGAGCAACAACAAGCCTTTGAACAAATTAAGCGCAAGATAGTTCAGGCAGTAGCCCTTGGGCCAGTCCAGGCAGRACAAGATGTAAAGAAYRTGCTCTACACCGCAGCCGGGGAGAAYRGCCCTACCTGGAGCCTCTGGCAGAAAGCACCAGGGGAGACTCGAGGTCGACCCCTGGGGTTTTGGAGTCGGGGATACAGAGGATCCGAGGCCCGCTATACTCCAACTGAGAAAGAGATATTGGCAGCTTATGAAGGGGTTCGAGCTGCTTTGGAAGTGGTTGGTACTGAAGCACAGCTCCTCCTGGCGCCCCGACTGCCGGTGCTGGGCTGGATGTTCAAAGGGAGGGTCCCCTCTACACATCATGCAACCGATGCTACGTGGAGTAAGTGGGTCACACTGATCACACAGCAGGCCCGAGTAGGAAACCCCAGTCGCCCAGGAATCTTGGAAGTGATCATGAACTGGCCAGGAGGCAAAGATTTTGGAATGTCCCCAGAGGAGGAGGTGAAGCGTGCTGAAGAGGCCCCACTGTATAATAAACTACCAGAAAATGAGAAGCAATATGCCCTGTTCACTGATGGGTCCTGCTGTCTTGTAGGAAAGCATCGGAGATGCAAGGCTGCTGTATGGAGTCCTACCAGACAAGTTGCTGAAGCTGCTGAAGGAGAAGGTGAATTGAGCCAGTTTGCAGAAGTGAAAGCCATCCAGCTGGCCTTGGATATTGCTGAGCGAGAAAAATGGCCAGTACTTTATCTGTATACTGACTCATGGATGGTGGCAAATGCTCTGTGAGGGTGGCTGCAGCAATGGAAGCAGAACAATTGGCAGCGCAGAGGTAAACCCATCTGGGCCGCTGAAGTGTGGCAAGACATCGCTGCCCAGCTAGAGAACCTGGTTGTAAAAGTACGTCACATAGATGCTCACGTACCCAAGAGTCGGGCCACTGAAGAACGCCAGAACAATCAGCAGGTGGACCAGGCTGCTAAGATCAAAGTGGCTCAGGTGGATCTGGACTGGCAGCACAAGGGTGAATTATTTCTAGCTTGGTGGGCCCATGACAGCTCAGGCCATCAAGGAAGAGACGCAACATATAGATGGGCTCGTGATCGAGGGGTGGACTTGRCCATGGACACTATTGCWCAGGTTATCCATGAATGCGAAACATGCGCTGCCATCAAGCAAGCCAAGCGAGCAAAGCCTCTCTGGTATGGAGGGCGACGGTTGAAATATAAGTATGGGGAGACCTGGCAGATTGATTACATCACACTCCCACAAACCTGCCAAGGCAAGCGCTATGTGCTCACCATGGTGGAAGCAACCACCAGGTAGCTGGGAACATATCCTGTGCCCCATGCCACTGCCCGGAACACAATCCTGGGCCTTGAAGAACAAGTCCTGTGGCGACATGGCACCCCAGAAAGAATTGAGTTAAGCAATGGGACTCATTTCTGAAACACCCTCAATAGACACCTGGGCCAGAGAGCATGGCACTGAGTGGGTATATCACATCCCCCATCATGCACCAGCCTCCGGGAAAATTGAACGATACAATGGACTGCGAAAGACCAAACTGAGAACACTGGGTGGTGGGACATTCAAACATTGGGACACACATYTAGCAAAGGCCACCTGGTTAGTCAACACCAGGGGATCTGTCACTCGAGCTGGCCCTGCCCAATCAAAGCCCTCACGTACTGTAGAGGGGGATAAAGTCCCTGTACTGCACATAAGGAATATGCTGGGGAAGACAGTCTGGGTTACGCCCGCCTCGGGCAAAGGCAAACCCATTCGTGGGATTGCTTTTGCTCAAGGACCTGGGTGCACTTGGTGGGTAATGCGAAAGGATGGGGAAGTCCGATGTGTACCTCAAGGGGATTTGATTTTGTGTGAAAACAGCCAATGAACTGAATTGTATGATGTTGATTGCTATATGATATTATATATCATCACTTCTATGGTTGCTGTCAAAGGTATTGCAGTGAAAATCACCCAAATTAAAGAAGAATGAACTCTGATGAAACCGAGCAAAGTGCAACGATGATGGAACTGGACGAGCACAGCAGTAATAGAATCAGAACTGGCTTCAGGATGCAACAATCCAATACTACACCATCTTTCCTGCCCTGCCACAACCAGGACACACCAGTTAGCTTGTCCATGCTTTCCTACAGCTGTAGTGCTTGAAGATGATTAAAACTGTATAAGCAATGTAAGTTAATAACTTTTTGGGAAAAAAAGACTCTTGAATATACAAGCTGAACCACTGTTGAGCTTCTGTGTACCGCAGACTGAACCAATGGGTATGTGTTCGCTAGGAGATGATAATCTAAGTAAAATTAAGAAGAAATGGAACATTAATTTGATTTGTCTTCAGCAGATAAAGCACCTATTATTTGTATATAGATTTTTTTTGCGGAGAACATAAAATTACCACCTTAGGGATTAACTTAAATTTTTAACACCTTTTTTTTTAAGGTTACTGGGTCCACAGGCCCGTTAAAACCGATGTAAGCTTTTCCCTGATTTATGAATCGCCCCAAAAGCTTTCATGTCTTTCCGTACATCAAACAACGCTCTGATGTTTTGTTCGTTTTCCCACTAACACGTTACCCTCGAAGAAGATACGGTGCCGCCGCTCAGTTTCTGCGGCCCGAGCCGCTCCCAGCCCGGCCCCCTCCTCCCGCAGATCCAGCGCCCTCGGCGGCAAGCAGGGCGCCTCGCAGCCCGCCCCAAAGGGAGACAGCGCCTCGGCTCGGCCGGCCTGCCGCCCCCCTCAGGGAGCTGAGCAAGCCGGGCTGCAGGCGGCGCTCCGGCCACAGCGGGTGAGGCAGCGACACCCGCCGCGCCGCGTCCAGGGAGCGCCCCTCGCCCCGGGGGCCCCGCGGCGCGCCCCCGCCGAGCCGCCCTTCCCGCCCCGCGCCCCGGCCGGGCCCGGGGCCGCTGCCAGCTGGCGCCACACCAACAGACGCGACTGCTCTACCTGCGGCGGCGGCGCCGCCTCGCTCCGCTCCGGTAGCCCCGCGCTCCGGCGGCGGCAACAGGAAGCACCCGGAGCCGGGGCCGGGGCGGTGGCAGGAGGCTCTCGGCGGCGCCCGGCGGCAGGCGTGGCGGGCCGCGTAGTTCCCGCCGGCGGCTCCGCTGAGGAAGCCGCCGAAGCGCTGCCGAGCGCAGGACTACGCTTCCCAGGGAGCCGTGCGCGGCGCGAGGCCGGCGGGGCGGGAAGGGGCGGGGCCGCGTGCCGCCCTACAGGCAGGGCTCGCCGCGCCGAGGCGCGTCCCGCTGTCGGCCTGCGCGCGGCTGCGTCGGGTGCGCTGGAGGTGGTGGGGCGGGAGGGCCCGGCCCGGCCGGGCCARTGCCCGTGGTAAAGCGAGCCCGAACTGCTCGAGCTGGCTGGGAGGGGCCCGCCGAGTCGGGCCAGCGCGGGCGGGGCCGTGGCTGTGCTTGGTAGCGCTCTCGCCTCCCTTCTCCGTCTCGCTCTGTGTAAACGCGGTCTCTAGTYGGGCCACCGAGCGCGCCGTCCTGGCGGCGCGGGGTGCGCTGCCGGGCAGGGCGTGTGCTGCGACAGGAGACGCTCTGTGCTCGACCGAGTTCTCCAGGGAGGTCGTTACGGTATGGACTAGCATTGGCCAAACAGCTGTTAAGAAAAGATTCGGATTTGCTGGCGATTGTTGATGAGGTGACAATCAAAAAAAAAAAAAAAAGCTCGCCCATTTCCTTCCATGCTTTTGCAGTCAGAATGTTGACAGAGTTGTAGACATAACACTAGACAAAACAAACCGGTCTTGGTGTGACTGGCAAAGCACCTTCCATGGGGAATGATGTACCATGAGTCTCCTGACCTGCTCAGGGAGGTATGCAACACTTGCTGAGCAAAGGACAGGAAAGCAGGCGAGACAACAGGGACAATCACCCAGCCAATACATTTTAGACACTGTTTTTAACCCTAGGGTTTTTTTTTTGATCCTAGTGAAGTTGGGAACTTGTCCTTTTCATAGTTGAAGCCCTGGTTAAAGTCAAATTCTAGGAATATTTCTAGGTCATGCTTGGGAAAACTGCTGAATTGCATGCAAAGAAGACAGCAGAGAGCTTCCCCATGTGAGAACAATATTACAAAACAAGCTAGATACAAATCCCAATCTGTACTGTCTGTTCCAGTGCAGGCCAAACCAGACTGCGTGGCTAGCAGCGGCACTGTTCCTGCAAGAAAACTGCTGTGTAATTGAATTTCAGACTGTGGGAGGAAGTGGGGCAGCAGAGACTAACACCACCCGTCATCCTGAAATTCAGGGGCACGCAAGCTGAGTCGGACCAAAACTCTTGCTTCTGTGTAGCCCAGCAAATTCACTATCATCTTTTGCCTCTGAGCCACTCTTGGAATCTAAGTCTACATTGTGGCTCTTAGACATTGTATTAGATTTGCATGGCAAGGTTTTGGTAGCGGGGGGGCCCCAGGGGTGGCTTCTGTAAGAAGCTGCTAGAAGCTTCCCCTATGTCCGATAGACCCAATACCAGCTGGCTCCAAGACGGACCCGCTGCTGGCTGAGCCCATCAGCGACAGTGGTACGCCTCTGTGATAACATATTTAAGAAGGGGGGGAAAAAAAGCCCTGTGCAACAGCAGCCAGGAGAGAGAAGTAAGACTATGTGAGAGAAACAACTCTGCAGACACCCAGATCAGTGAAGAAGGAGGGGAGGAGGTGCTCCAGGCCTTGCAGCAGATTCCCCTGCAGCCCGTGGTGAAGACCATGCTGAGGCAGGCTGTACCCCTGCAGCCCATGGAGGTCCATGGTGGAGCAGATACCCACCTGCAGCCCGTGGAGAAACCAACGCTGGAGCAAGTGGATGCCCGAAGGAGGCTGTGACCTTGTGGGAAGCCCTTGCTGGAGCAGGCTCCTGGCAGGACTGTGACCCCATGGAGAGGAGCCCACGCTGGAGCAGGTTTGCTGGCAGGACTTGTGACCCTGTGGGGGACCACAGTGGAGCAGTCTGTTCCTGAAGGACTGCACTCCGTGGGAAGGACCCACGCTGGAGCAGTTCATGAAGAACTGCAGCCCATGAGAAGGACTCATGCTGGAGAAGTTCGTGGAGAACAGTCTTCCTTGGAGGGAGCCCGTTGCTGGAGCAGGGGAAGAGTGTGAGGAGTCCTCCCCCTGAGGAGGAAGGAGCGGCAGAGGCAACGCGTGATGAACTGACCACAACCCCCATTCCCCGTCCCCCTGTGCCACTGTGCGGGGAGGAGGGAGAGAGTTCAGGGGTATGGTTAAGCCCGGAAATAAAGGAGGGGTGGGGGGAAGGTGTTTTAAGATTTAGTTTTTATTTTCTCATTACCCTACTCTGATTTGACTGGTAATAAATTAAACTAATTTCCCCAAGTCGAGTCTAATTTGCCCAAGATGGTAATTGGTGAGTGATCTCCCTGTCCTTATCCCGGCCCACGAGCCTTCCATTATATTTTCTCTACCCTGTCCAGCTGAGGAGGAGAGTGATAGAGCAGCTTGCTGGGCACCGGGTGTCCAGCCAGGGTCAGCCCACCACAGACATTTGAAGGTTTTGGTTGAGTCAGGAAGTCTGTCCTTGCTACACCATGAATTTGAAATGCAATGCTAACACCACATGCTGGTGCTATGAAAGTGAATTAAACTAAAACCCACAAAAGGAGGTGTGTGAAGAACTGATTTTTTTCAGCATGCAAGCAGCTAGTCTTACTCTTGCAAGACTGTTCTGTGTGTCCAGTGCTCTGAAGACCATATAGTTGCTGCTATAGCAAATAGATGACATGTATTTCATTGCATTCTTGGTCACCAACTACAGTCCTTGAAAGAGTTATGCTCAGGAAAAATGTTTTACTGCAAGAACTGCAAGTGAGCCAAACAATTTTACAGATTCCTCCTGCTCCCTCATGAAAACTGCTGCTAACAGTTGTCTTTACAAAAGGGTATTCAGTCACTGTCCTGCAGTGTTTGTGTTGTGGCTTTCTATTCTGGTGACACATTACCTTCTGGGCAAAAAGTGTCTTTTCCTACATGCCTGGGCAGTATCTAGAAAAATGGGAGCCTAGATTTATTTAGGACCTCTTGGTACATCTGTAAGACAAAGAGGGTATTAAATCCAGCTCTTTAAGAAATTTCCACCTCACACTATGTTGAATCGTCTTTTGATTTAGCCTTAAGGCATAGTTTGCTCTGTACTTGCAGGTATAAGATGATTGTAATACGCACAAATTCATAAAACTGAGGCATTATAGAATATACAGTGGATGAACAAATAACTTCCCATCATTGCAAACAGAGGCATGGTCACATGGCTAAAAAACTTAGTGGGTTTTGCATTGTGCTAGGGATTACTCCAGATTTCCTTCTGAAAAATACTGATAATACATCAGGATACCATTTAAGATGTAGAAACTGCGTTACATGATAAATCTTGTTTGTAGGCAAATAGAAAGCACACCTTATATATAAGTAAAGCCAAGAACTGGTTGTTAGTGTAACTGAAATCCCAAGAGTCTAATCATTATTAGTCCAGCTCCAACTGTTACACAGAAAGAAAGAAGAAAATTTTCTATGCACATGCTTACTTTCCACCCCTTTTCCTGGTGTTACGCTCACCATTCTGCTGCTGCTGCTCTGGGTCCTTGGGTTGGTGGTTTCATTCTTGGGTGGTGGCGAGAGGAGGGGACATTATGGCAAGTTGTCAGCATCTGGAGTCCTTCTCTGGGAGGGATATGATGTTTACGTTGCTGGTTTCTCCTTCCTCACTTTAGGAGGTTACACTCAGGGTTACTTTTATAAGTTTTTGTGATATACTTTTACATGTTTTTCTCGTGATCTTCAGCTCCGTGTTACATTTGATTGTAGTCTATAAGATACCGTTTATGTATGTTGGATACTACTTTGTTCTCTTTTGGCTCTAGGTGAGTCTGCTTGAAAGGGGCTGGGTGGACAAAATGACCTCCAGGGTAGTCAGCAAACATCTCGTGCAACTTGTGCCCTGCCACCATGGTTTACATCGAATTGTTAGTAGCCTTAGGAAAAAGAAAAAAAAAAAGTTGTAGCTCCCTGAAGAATCTTCTGAGTTGAACAAATGAGTTACATTTACCATGTAATTTCTTGGCATTCACAAAATTTCATTGTTTGGCCTCTCCTGAAGTAGCAGGAAGTAATTCGGAGGCAGCAGATAGTGTCCTACAATGAGCAGACTCAAAGAAATAAAGGAAGAAACTAAGAACTCTCCAAGTTCACCTACTAGTTAGAGGCTGTGTCCTGGTTTAACCCCAGCCACTAACTAAGCACCATGCAGCCGTTTGCTCACCCCCCCACTCCAGTAGGATGGGGGAGAGAATCAGGAGGGCACAAGTTGGAAAACCCACGGGTTGAGGTAAAAACAATTTAATAATGGAAATAAAACAAAGTAGAACAGTGATAATAATAACAACAATAACAGAATATACAAAGTAGGCGATACAGAATGCAACCGTTCACCCACCCCACATTGTGAAAGAACCGCATGTGAAAAAGCCCCCAGCCCTGCCCGCCCCTCCTCCCCCCACCCCCAGCTTTTATACTGAGCATGGTATAGAATACCCCATTGGCCAGCTGGGTCAGCCGCCCCAGCTATGCTCCCCCTCAGCTCCCCCTGCACCTGGCAGAATGTGGGAGGCTGAAAAGTCCTGGTGCAAGCACCACCCAGCAACAACAAAAGCATCAATGGGCCATCAACATTCCTTTCATTACCAAACGCCAAACACAGCACCCCCTCCAGCTACAGGGAAGAGAGTTAACTCTGTCCCAGCCAGAACCAGAACAGGCTGTGACATCTGATTGTATCTGAAATTAAGAGATCATCCACCAGTGATTACACATCTGCCACCACGACTGCACTTATAGTTGCTCCCTATGTCTACTATTAAAAGTATTAACCTAAACTGCATCTCCTTGAGCGAGTTAGGGAGCGCTGAACATGAAATTTTGCTGGCAAAGCTGAGGTAATGGTAACCTGTTGATGGAAAGGAAGATGAAAAATATGAAAGCTCTCTGTTTGGCTTTGACGTACCATCTACCATTAACCATAAATTTATCAGAACAGACATACTGCTCTTTTTCTTTATGGATGTCCAAAACAGAGCTTCACTGCAATGAAAACAGAAGACGTTTTGGCTGATGAAGCAGAAAAATGGTGTGTTACAGAGTTAGCACAGTGGGTAAAATTTAGCTCGCAAGCCTCCCTGCTAGTTCCACATGCTGCTTCAGTAACTTGTAAGTAGCTTTATAGACTTCCCACAGAGATACTCCCACTTCAAGTTCTTCATCCTTGGACATTGTGTATCTTACTGATCACTTATGGAAAGCTATTAACTCCAAGCAGTTATCTTTGCTCCCTGCACTAAGCACAGCCTCACATACACCATTTGGTAGCACAGTTTTAAGCTCGCTGTGAGATAGAGAAGCTGGTTCTTACATTTCTTAGCTGCTTTGCATGCTAAGTTGAGCACAACCTGTGTCCCGTCCTGATGTTCCTGAAAAATGAGGAGCTGTAAAGGGTAAGGCTTAACTGCCATTGAGTAAGGTGAAAATAACCAAAGCATTTGTTCAGAGACAACTCTCCAATAGCCTCCATCTGCTGCAGCAATTTGCCTAATAAGCCCCTACCAGACATTCAGGCATTCACTGCAAAATTACAGAGCTGATGTAGCTTCTTTGCAACAGAAGACATTAAAGTTCTCAAACAGGCACACAGGTTTTCAAATAGTTTTTCTTACGATGAAACTCTGTTAAACATGGTGGAGCAGGTTAATGAGTATTTATCACATTTATGGAATGATATATACTTCCTTTACCATTTTCAGAATTAGCATTGCTGTATTATTCCACAGAACAAGAACAGGTACAGAGAAAACATACACTGCACCAGCAGCTCAGAACCACAGAAGTGTCAGAGTACTTGGCGCAATTTTTAATAGACGCATTGAACTGATACAAGTCCTATCTATGTTCTTATGCACTTCAACATAAATAAAACTCCTGAGCCAGGAATTTAACCCTCTTTCTTTTCCCTACCAAGTGTGGTATAACAAAAAACTGTGGGAAGGGGATGTTGTTCTTAAGTTGGGTCTATGTCGGGTTTTTTTGTTTAAATAAATAAATAGCTTGTTTAACCTAATTAAACAATTTTCTTTTTTGTTCTAGCAAAGGGGTATGTTCTGTTAGCTGTTATGCTAATGCTTTAAAACTTTGTTTGCAGTAAGATGATTAATATCTTAGTTGCAGTTCTGCCACACAATAGATTTCACTTTCATTAGAAGTAGGTATTTGTAAAATAAACCACACTTGAACAGCCACACATGAAGAAATTAAGGAATATTCAGATGCTCAGAGAGCCGAGCAGGACCATCACCAAAGCACAGAAGTGTCCATATACTGTGAACCTGATTTTCCTGAGCTCCCTTTTCCTTCCACGTGCACCTTGACTATCCCGAGGCCAGCACTGCTCCACGCAGCGACACACGCCACGGTGAGATACACCATGCACGACCTCCTGCCCTTTCCCACCCCTGGAGCAAGTCACCACAGCCAGGTAAAGGCCCCGGCCCCTCCTGCCCCACAGGCGCCAGTCAGGCGCGAAACCGCCCTACCCTCCCCCACCCGTATCGGCCCCAGCCGCCTAACGGCTGAACTCCCGGCGCGCGGCGCCTCACCCCAGCGACAGGCGCCAGCACACGCGCCCTGCTGGCGACCCGCGCTCCTATTGGCGGGCGGGCGAGGCACGTGACGGGCCAGCAGCTGCACGTGGCGGTGGGGTTTTTAGAGGCCTCGCTGACGCGTGCCGCTCCTTTTCACTGCGGAGGTTCGCCGGCTGCGGAAAGGAGGTAGGAGCGGGGCTGGCCGCCTCTCGTGAAAGCGGGAGGCTCTCCCCCGGGAGAGGGGGGACAACCTCCCCCGGCGGAATGGGGGTTGCGATGGAGGACAGTGAGTGCTGGGACAGGCAGGCTCAATAGTGTCCCCTGCGCGGGCGCCGCGGGACCCGCTGGGGGCAGGCAGGGCGTCGCCGCTGATGTGTTTTGTCTCCTGCAAGCAGATCTGGCAGGGCACAGCATGAACCAAGAGGACTGGAATGCAGAGGTGGGGGACAAGGCATCACCAATCCTCCCACCCCTGGAGCAGGTACGGAGTGGCAACTGTTGGGCGGTAGCATGTTTGCTTCTCTTCCCCTTCCTCCCGGCCTTGCAGCCTAGGTGGCTGGCGGGCTGTGGTCCCCCGTTTCTGTGATTGCTGAAGCACCTGGAGGAGCTTGCCCTTGCATGTTGAAAAGGCAGTGTTTTCTTAACAAATAGTAGCAATTTCAGTCTCTCAAAATGTTGAGGTGCCTTGCTTCCCTGGAGACTCCTCGGGCATGGTCAGTGTAGCCAATTAGTGTTACTCTTCCAGCTGCTTAATGCTGCCTCCTTACATTGGGTTGTGAGAGGATGTGTGCTTTTTGGAAAAGTGTGTGGCATAAAGTGGCACATCTAGTAACTCATTAATTATGATACATGGGCTGGGAATTGAGTACCTGTGTGGATAGGCTAGTGGACAAGCAGAGGCTGGAAGGGAAGTAGCAAAAACTTAGGTAGGGTAGAAACTTGGAATTGCAGATCAGTTGTGGTGAGGGGTATTCAAGTAAAGTTTTGTAACTAGTGAAGGGGGTGGTTCTGTTGTCTGCCCTTTTTGCCTTCTAATGCATTCCTGTTCCCTTATGTGTGTCAGATCTAGTGTTTCTGAAGTTGTAAGATAAACTGAGAACACGTCGCTGGTTTTTGGGTGTTAGTAGGCTGCTATTTCTCGTACAAATCAGATTGGTTTGATCGTCCTTATTACTGTTTGTTGAATAGTGAAAGGACAGTGGTGTAACTGTGTTACTGGGGACCATGTCTTTTGGTGGTAGTTCTTGGTGGTGGGTTAGATGTGAACTCTAGCTTCTCTCTCTGCACCATTGATGTCCTTTTAGCTATTCAGTTTGCTGTATCTTTCTCCTGGCAGTCACTGAATTGCTATTTCTTTTTACCACGGCAACAAATAGAACATGGGTGACTCTGTCAGCTGATCTCCATTGTTCAGTTAATATTGCACTTCCTGTTGTTCCCAAACTTTATGGTCTTAAAAGCATAGCTACCATAGGAAGGGTGAGGAGTGCACCTGTTTGAGGATTGTAAATAGGATTTTGAATATCGTTCACAGCATGTTTTTAGAAACATGGTAGGCTGCTATAGGAATTCACTGTTCCTGAAGAGAGGATTCCTCCCCAGCAGCAGTTTGCTTGCTGCTGTTTTGTTGAGGTACCAGTGCTTGTTGTATACTTTTGTGAGCTCTTTTAATGTTCTAACCTGAAGACAGTGGTGGAGAAATGGCTTAGATGGCCTTGACCACCAAAGCTGGTAAAGAGAAAATAAATAGAACCTCATCTTTTCTTGATTGCAGTGAGCTGTTACACAGGTTCGTTTGCTTGGAAAACTGCAGTCTTAAAAAATGTGAATCTGACTTTTCAAGCAGGCTTAAATGTGTACAGAAACCAAGTTGACTTCATTGCATCTGCTGTGTATTTTGAAAGTGTTTTTAATACCCAGCTTTTCAGGGAAGAAAAGCAAAGAGACTCATGGATCCTGGCTGGGATTATGTAGCAGCTGTGTTCCCAGTTCCCACTCGTGCTTCCCAAGGTCTCGGGAAGCTATCATATATCCAGAAATAGGAGGAGCTGTTGCTTCCTCTCAGATCTTCTAAGTGGCTTCTCTAAGTTGCCGCTACTCTGCTTTTCCCTGCCGCCCCCTGCCGAGCGAGCTGAGCTACTACAGAGGCCCAGCTCACTTAAACTGAAACTGGAAAAGGGTCCTTGTAGAAGTTACTCTTGAGTTAAATTCTCCTGGCGGGAGAAGAGCTACAATTAGGTCAGATGTAGTACATTTAAATTGTTAAACTGTGTGTAGCTTAATGGTCTCAAGAATTTGGCAGCAGGTGAGAAGAATTAAAATACAGTTCTGGAGTTCATGGCAGAACTAGGGTGATGTCAGGTACCTACTGTCAGGCCTAGTTCTGAGCTAAATCTTGTGTACAAATTGTTATTCAATTTTGCTGTTTTTTACACAGCAGCAAAATGCTGTGGTGTGAAATGAAGAATAAAATACAGGAGTGTAATGCGAGACAGCTAAA
The DNA here is from genome assembly GCA_030449065.1 of Oceanodroma leucorhoa. Lineage (NCBI taxonomy): Eukaryota > Metazoa > Chordata > Aves > Procellariiformes > Oceanodroma > Oceanodroma leucorhoa. Next base: position 3,729,921 of record JASVER010000093.1, read on the forward strand.
GAATAATGTTTTGCTGCTTCTGATGGTGTTGAGTGACTATTGGTATCAGAAGAAACTACAGTAAATTTGAGGAGAATCTGTAATGAATCTTTGATTGTTGGCATTTGTCTTAAGGGGTGTTTAAATTCAGCCTTGAGGAACAGGGAGGAAGAGGAGAGGTGAATAGCTTATCCAGATGAATGTATAAGGCTAAAAGTAAGGTTGCCGAAAGAAGAAATTACATCATACACTTTCAGAATAGTAATTTTACCAGTTTGGGTTTAGTTTCCTGTAGTGGTTGCTAGCCACATTGAGAAGTGTGAAAGCTGTAGTAATATCTAAAAAGCACACTCGTGAAGTAAAAGGTTTGGTAGTTATGTGATGTTCCTCAGTCAGCTGGTGTTTTGGCTTACTAGTACATGTCTGGCTTGCATTAAACAGGAGAAAGTTAACCATGACCTTTGCTGGAAATAAAACTGACTGTAAGAGTAAAATGTGAAAAATTGGGTGCTGTTCTGAATTTTTTCAAATGGAGTGTCTGAATCTTTGAATAAATGAACAGGGACATATTTCAGGTATTTCCTTTTAAGATAATCTGTAAGCATCCTCTAGTAAAACCCTAGAAATGCAGTCATGAAACTGGTGAAAACAGGTTTTTGTTCACAACACAATCAGTCTGAAAGACTGGAAAAGAAAAATACTTCAAAAGATTATAGTACTGTTTTGAACAATAGATGTTTCTTATATTCAAGGCTTAAACTGTTTGTTGGCAAGGTGACAAAGCTGATACCTCCATAAATCAGTGACAAAAGGCAAGGTAAACTTACTTAACTTCACATGTCAGCTGTGTATAATGTGGATGCAAACAATATGCCATTTAGTATACTGAAGTGAACAGAAGAGTCTGAGAGACTGCGTTTCAGAAGGTGCAGAAGGCAACTTCTTTCAAGTGCAAGACTTAGCAATTGCATTTGTGTTTATGTAGTTTGCTTGGCCTGGGGTTAACATGATGTTGTGCCTTTTTTCTTTTTGTAGGCTAGCTTCTCTGAAAGGCCAAATGGCCCCTCGTCTGACTTCAGTCCAAGTGCAGGCTCATTCGGTATGTGAAAGGCACTTTTGATTTTACTGATATTTGGGGGAGCTGATCCCTTGAACAGTTTAGGAGATTAAAGAAAACCACAGTATTATCATTGTGATATTTTCATGTGCCCCCATGGAGTAAGCAACATCAAATTATACGGGTAACATAGAATCATAGAATCATTAAGGTTGGAAAAGACCTTTAAGATCATCGAGTCCAACCATCAACCCAGTACCCATGCCCACTAAACCATGTCCCGAAGCACCACATCCACACGTTTTTTGAACACCTCCAGTGATGGTGACTCCACCACTTCCCAGTGATGGTGGCTCCACCACTTCCCTGGGCAGCCTGTTCCAATGCCCGACTACCCTTTCAGTGAAGAAATTTTTCCTAATGTCCAATCTAAACCTCCCCTGGTGCAACTTGAGGCCATTTCCTCTCGTCCTATCGNGAAAAGACCTTTAAGATCATCGAGTCCAACCATCAACCCAGTACCCATGCCCACTAAACCATGTCCCGAAGCACCACATCCACACGTTTTTTGAACACCTCCAGTGATGGTGACTCCACCACTTCCCAGTGATGGTGGCTCCACCACTTCCCTGGGCAGCCTGTTCCAATGCCCGACTACCCTTTCAGTGAAGAAATTTTTCCTAATGTCCAATCTAAACCTCCCCTGGTGCAACTTGAGGCCATTTCCTCTCGTCCTATCGTTTGTTACTTGGGAGAAGAGACCGACACCCGCCTCTCTACAGCCTCCTTTCAGGTAGTTGTAGAGAGCGATAAGGTCTCCCCTCAGCCTCCTTTTCTCCAGGCTAAACAACCCCAACTCCCTCAGCCGCTCCTCATAAGACCTGTTCTCCAGACCCTTCACCAGCCTCGTCGCCCCTCTCTGGACACGCTCTAGCACCTCAATGTCCTTCTTGCAGTGAGGGGCCCAAAACTGAACACGAGCAGACTTTCCTTTTGACCCTCAACCCTTTATTTACTTTTTTTCCTTTATGAGAAGCTCTTGTATACAGGTGATCTCTTCTTTAACTAATGTGTTTGTCTTGTTGCGGAATGTACTAGTGCCGAGTTTTTTTCAGATGTAGCTATATCATTATGTCAAGCAGTTTTAACCTGGAAGGAAAACAGCAACAATCAGTTTCTGTGAGGTGCCATATACTTGCACATCTTGAAATTTTGTAGACTTCATGTTTTGATTTCAGATTTCATATCTTTATGATGGTTGCTGATGTACCCTGATCCTGACTTCGATATTGCAGAATGGGGAATTTCGTTTTCATACAATCACTCAGGTTGGAAGGCAAGTCTGAAGACTGGCTGGTCCAAATCCTTGTGTAGAGTAGGGTCAGCTATAGCAGATTGCTCAGGACCTTGTCCAGCTGAGTTTTGAATTTCTCCAGGGAAAGAGAATATATAAGCTCTCTGGGCAATTTGCCTAGTGTTTAACCACACTTGGAGTAAAAAGATTTTCCTTATGTTAAAAAGGAATTTCCTGTATTTAAATTTGTGCCCATTGCCTCCTGTCCTCTCATTGGATATCAGTGAAAAGAATCTGAGTCTGTCGTCTTTGCTCACTTCTGTTAAGATGTAAGATCCTTTGAGCCTTCTTGTCTCCAGGCACAGCAGTTCCAACTCTCAGCCACTCTGTGTATGACGGATGCACCAGTCTTTTCATTATCTTTGTGGTCCTTTGCGGGACTCAGTCCAGTATGTCGGTGTCTGATTTGTACTCGACAGCCTAGAACAGGGTGCAGCACTCTAGGTGTGGTGTCATCAGTGGAGAAGGACCACCTGCCCCCACCTTCTGGCAACATTCTTCCTCATGTAGTCCAGAAAGCTGTTGGCCTTTACTGCAAGGGCACATTGCTGGCTTATGTTCAATTTGCTATCCACCACAGCCCTCAAGTTTTTCTCTGCAAAGATGCTTTCCAGCTGGTTGGCCCCAGTGTGTACTGGTACCTGGCGTTACTCCTCCCCAGGTGCAGGATTTTGCATTACTCTTCGTTGAACTTCAAGGTTCTCGCCTGCCCATGTCTCTAGCATGTTTTGAGTTTCCTCTGAGTGAAACACAGCCCTGTGTTATGTCCCGGTTTTGTATGTGTGCAAACTTGCTGAGGGTGCATTCTGTCCCATCATCCAGGTCATGAATGAAGATGATAAACTGTGTTGGCCCCAGTATCAATCAGTGGGGTACCCTGCTAGTGGTTGGTCTCCTGCTGGGGTTTGTGCTGCTGATCACATCCCTTGGAGCCCAGTGGTTCAGACTACTTTGTCCTCCTCACTGTCCAGTTACGTAGGCTGTACTTCATTGGTTTGTATATGAGGATGTTAGGGGAGACAGTGTCAAAAGCCTTACTTTCTTATTGTTTTTCTTTTCCAGGTGCTATTGAAAGACCTATCAGAGATCAGCATATGCAGGATCATTTTGGAGGGTATTCTAGGAATAGAGGTAGGATTGCATGGTTAAAATTTGTAGTTTTGGGGGTGATTAAGCCTTCCTTTTGGGCAAAACATTTAGAATGGAGGACCTTTGAATTGGTGTACGAGTAGATTCTGGAAACTCGAATTTTACTGTGTTGGTATCAGTACCATTGCTGATTTTGGTGGTATTCCTTATGGAAAACAGTAGTTACACATGTCCTAAGCTTTATAATTTTAATTCACTTTCTTTGTCTTATAAAAGGACACCTTTGTCATGTGGTGTTTTTTTGTTGAGTGGGCTGTAGACTGCTGAGGTCCACTTCAGCCTGAATGATTCTGTAATTTTACTGTTGAGTTTAAAAAAAACCAAACTAAAACGAGAAAGAAAAAAAACCCAAACCTATCCAAAACCAAAAGCCTACCCTGAAGTCAAAGCTATCTTTGAATGTTAAATTGATTCCTTTTTCTAATTATAGATACTGATGAATGTCTGAATAGACAGTGTCAACCAGTGAGTAGATTTGGTAGCAGACGGAATTTTGCAAACGGAAGTAACTTTCTGGAGTATCTGTAATTCTAGTGGCTTGTTGTATTTGATACATTAAATTTTCTCTATTCAGGTAGTCAGTTTTGTGTATCAGAGCCAAATAAGTATTTATGACTTAAGAGAGTAATACCAATCCTTATTTCTGCATAATGTAGGCACTCAGTATCACCCCTTAGTTTTGACTGCACAATATAAAATACCCARCTGTATTTGCCAGAGGGCAGGACTCTACATTTAAAATCAATGTTTTGTTTACCTCTTACTTTGATTCCATTCTCCCTGGAGAGGGGTATTTTTCTGATCATTTTGTTGAGTCATAATGTAGTGTAAAAGGCAACTGAATATTAGTGTTCACATGTATGCCGTGTGAGGGAGTATACCAGTGCTCTTCTGTGGAAGACCTGAAAGCTTGCTTTCTTTAGTATCCATAAAGCAGTATTTAATCCCTGTCCTCTTCCTGCTTAAAATGGCGAGTGCCACTCTTGTATGCAGTGCACATTAAAGAGGTTAGTAATTGGCAGTTTGGCAGTACTGCCACATATGCTTCCACCAGTGTTGTGGTTTAAGCCCAGCCGGCAACTAAGCACCACACAGCCACTCGCTCGCTCTCCCCCGGGTGAGACGGGGGAGAGAATCAGAAGGGTAAAAGTGAGAAAACTCACTAAATCCAAAACATAGCACTATACCAATTACTAGAAAGAAAATTAATTCTATCCCAGCCAAAACCAGGACAGTATCCACCCCTTATTCCATACCATTTATGTCGTGCTCAGGTCCCACACTAATCAATRCCTTCTCATTACCCAYCACCCCCCTTTCCATCCTTTGATATAATACACAGATATCATTCCCCTAGTCTATGGACCACCCCTGTGAAATGTGTGTAAAATATCCATAAATGTCCACAAAATGTCCATTGAGTTAATTTAGTCCATGACTTTGGACCCCATCTGTTATGGTGGTCACTCAGGACAGGAGAGGTGGTGTGTTGCGTGGAGTTACTGGGTGCCAAAGCCAGCTGAAATTGGGTCATTGCTGCACTTGCACTGCTTCTTGTAAGGCTTCTCYTCCATTGGTTCCRRTGGTTCCTGCTATAGTAATTCCTGTAACATGCAACTCAAATCATCGTTTACAACAATTTAAAGGTATTTCCATTACAATCTCCACCCCTGGTCCTTTTGGGCCAGGTTATAGACTTTAACATTGCAATGAACTCCTCTCCATGCCCCTGCTCCGGCTTGGACTCCTCCAGAGCCTGCAGTCC
>JASVER010000093.1:3744589-3767983 GCA_030449065.1 Oceanodroma leucorhoa
TTAACTTACTCCAGAGTGTAACAGTGTGGTGTGCTGGTTTGTCATCCTTAGTTTGATCAAGTCTGATCTGCACCGGACTCAGTTTTAGGTGTGATTTCAGTATTAATCGTGGAACAATGTTGAGAGTTGATATTAAGTTGACAGTTGTCTCAACTTCTTTACTGTCTAATGTACCCAAATCTAACCACTGACAGCTCTGTATGAGAACATTTGGATATGAAGTATAGCTTTTTGTCATTCAGTAGAGTCTGAAATTCTATCCTTGTTGTTATCTAGCTTATTAGTTACTTGTTTTGAAAAACCTCTTCTGTTTGCAGGGGGGGGAATGTCCAAAGCTTATGCTATAAATATTCTGAATGCTTTTGGGACGGCTGGACAGATTCTATTTTGGGAGTAACTAGTCTTACATGAAGTAAGGGTGCTGTTTCAGCTGTGTTGCAAACTGATCTGCTATTGTAATAGTCTGGAGAATGGTGATACATGGTTACCTTACAAATCTACTGATGGTAATGCAAAGCTTGTAACTAAATGTTAAGGAGTGTTTTTGATCCTGGGGTGCATAATTATCGATGTATGTCAGCATGATGTGTGAAACTGCCTGAAGAACCCAGAAGTTAGCTAGTGCATGACTGTGTTCCTGCATTATTAGATTATTAAGGTCCAGAGAGATATTTTCACGCTTCTTAAACAAGGAGAAATAAGCTTAAATGTTCTGTAGTGCATTCAGGTTAATCCTTTTGCAGTCTGATTTCCTTGAAGCTGATAGTGTGCTGTATCATTGTAGCTTTAAGATCGATACGCAGCTTTTAGTGTGACTGATGAAAACTTTAAGGCTACACAGCATAAATACTGATGCTTTTCTTTAGGCAGCTTTTCTTCTACCAATTGTGGCCCAGATGATGAGAGATGGCGTAACTGCCAGTAGCTTTAAAGAGCAGCAAGAACCGGAATGTATTATTGTCGCCCCAACTAGAGAACTGGTAAATCAGATCTTCCTAGAAGCAAGGAAATTTGTGTATGGGTAAGCTTTTGCACTGTTACCTGGTATTGATTATTACTTTGTCTGAATGAGCGGTGCTTTATTTTTTTCATGAATACTTTCAAAAATTTTTCTGTGCCAATCAAATGACTACAAACACTTGAATTTAGATGGTAATACTGGGTAGCAGGTTTCTTACTATATGGCTAGGGATTTAAACTCCTAATCTTCCTGATATTGGGGGAGCAGTGGGAGGCTTACTCCAGCTTGAAGAGGAGACAAATACTAAACTTGTGTCACATCATCTTTGCTGATGAGAAAAATGAAATTTCTTAAATGAAGTAACTTAAATTTAGCTTGCCTTTTGTATTTATACTTGCCTTTATTTTTGTCTTGACAAAAATAGAGGTATGTGGTACGAGGTTTTAGTTCACCTTCAGTGATGGTTTCTAATAACTCTGTACTTTCCAGAGTTTCTGGTCTGCGTTTCGGGTCTTGGACAGAAATTTCACAGCTAAAGCAAGCTCTTTTAGCTCTGCTTCTTCAAAATAGAACAAAAGGTCTAAATTTGTCATTGAGCTCTTGGATGTTGCCTGAGAGTACATTTTTACTAGTTTGCCAGTGATCTTTCTGCTGCTAAGTGGTAGGTTTCACCAGTGCACAGGAAGAGAATTAAATCTGTTGTCTGTAACGGCTTGTTACCGTTAGGAGGTGGAATGGAGAATATCACCAATGCAAAATCTGGTGGGCTAATTAAATTAGACTTGCCTCGTTCAAGAAAACTTACGCTTGGAGGCTGTCTCTGCCTTTGGGAAGTACCATCCATCATGTTTGCATATCTCCTTACTAAGCATGTTGCTAAGAATAGCTTCTTAATCTCTAAAACCGTTCTAACCATGTAGCTAGTTCTATTAATTATGCTATTTTAAACTAGATACAGATTATTTCACAATAAAATAGCTTTCAAATTTAGGAAGATTCTGCTACAGGTGCCCTGCAGTAAAAGTGAGAAAACCTACATTTGAGGGGCAGCTACCAGGGTGTGAATCTGTTGCCTCTAAAGAATTGCATCCATATTGCTCAGTTCAGATTCATAATATTCTTAAGCTCTTTGGTTTAGTTCACAAATAGGAATATGAAATATCTATATTAATTGGTAGTGGATAAATGTTGAAATGTTAGGAGTCCAACCTGTTTCTATTCTTGACTAAAGCTTTCTGAAAAATTCCAATTAAACCTGATAAAAATTTATCAGGTTTATCTGATTCACCATTGCTGCATATGAAGCTGAATCAGTATCTTCAAGAATACACAGTTTTAATTTGGGTATGAAAATACTCATTGCATGCATGTAAAAGCCTTAGCAGGAGGTTACAAAGATAAGCTTGTAAAATTGCTCTTCAGCTGTGTAAGGTAATTCTTACTCATAGAGGTGGTTTTCTACCAGAGAAGAATATCTGATGTAGCTCTACTAGGTAGATCTAGCCAAAAGCCTTAGTAGGAAGAGCACCTAGTAGTTTAGCATTTGAATGGGTTTGCAGTCTAATGCTTGAGTAGCACACTGCATGGCCAGTGAGATTAGTTGCTTTACAAAGATCCACCTGTGTATTTTTTTTTTTTGCACTGTCCTTTCAAGGTGTGGAAAGAATACTTCTGAAGCTCTAAAGGCATATATTTGGTGGTTCTGCTTTTTCTAAGTATGCTGTATAAAAGGGGACAATGTCTAACACCATTTTGGCTCTTACTGCCAGTAACTCTCAGTTGAAGGGAGAGGGGAGAATGCAGGTAAAATGAAGTGTTCTTTTCAAGCAAGCCACCTGTGCAGCCTCTATTATGTAGTATGAATGGGAACTTTGACCTTACGGTGAGTGAGTTTCTGGTCTTGGGTCCTGCTTTTGGCTATAAGTTGTGCTGTATGGTGAAGGAATTGAACCAATCTAAGTGGAGATCGGTGATGAGTGGTGTCCCACAGGGGTCCGTATTGGGACCAGTACTGCTTAGTATCTTCATCAATGACATAGTGGGATTGAGTGCACCCTCAGCAAGTTTGCGGATGACACCAAGCTGAATGGTGCAGTTGACATGCCTGAGGGATGGGATGGCATCTAGAGGGACCTGGACAAGCTTGAGAAGTGGGCCTGTGTGAACCTGATGAGGTTCAACAGGGCCAAGTGCAAGGTCCTGCACCTGGGTCGGGGCAACCCCCAGTATCAATACAGGCTGGGGGATGAAGGAATTAAGAGCAGCCCTGCCGAGAAGGACATGGGGGTACTGGTGGATGAAAAGCTGGACATGAGCCAGCAATGTGCGCTTGCAGCCCAGGCAGCCAGCCGTATCCTGGGCTGCATCAAAAGCAGCGTGGCCAGCAAGTCGAGGGAGGTGATTCTGCCCCTCTACTCTGCTCGGGTGAGACCCCAGCTGGAGTGCTGCGTCCAGCTCTGGAGCCCTCAGCACAAGAAGGACATGGACCTGTTGGAGTGGGTCCAGAGGAGGGCCATGAAAATTATCAGGGGGCTGGAGCGCCTCTCCTATGAAGAAAGGCTGAGAGAGTTGGGGTTGTTCAACCTGGAGAGAAGGCTTCGGGGAGACCTTGTTGCAGCTTTTCAATACTTAAAGGGAGCTTATAAGAAAGATGACAGCAAGCTTTTTAGCAGGGCCTGTTGTGACAGGTGATGGTTTTAAACTAAAAGATGGTAAATTTAGACAAGATATAAGGAAGACATTTTTTACAATGAGGGTGGTGAAACACTCTGGAACAGGTTGCCCAGAGAGGTGGTAGATGCTCTATCCCTGGAAACATTCAAGGTGAGGCTGGATGGGGCTCTGAGCAACCTGATCTAGCTGAAGATGTCCCCAGCTCATGGCAGGGGGTTTGGACTAGATGACCTTTAAAGGTCCCTTCCAACCCAAACTATTCTATGATTCTGTGATTCTACAAGTAAGCTGGTTTATGGTAGATCTGGTGATTTTTTTACAGATTTTAATGAAACAAAATTGTTTGCATACTTAACATAATTAATCCGAATTTTTTTCTGTATAACAGAACTTGTATAAGGCCTGTTGTGATCTATGGAGGTACACAAACAGGCCATTCAATTCGTCAGGTAATGCAAGGCTGTAATATACTATGTGCCACTCCAGGAAGGCTTTTAGACATCATTGGAAGAGAGAAGGTAAGATCTTAAATCTGAATTCACTAAACACGCCTAGCTTTTTACATACTGGTTTTCATTCTTCAAATGCAATAGAAGCAAAGACAGAGCCATGAAAACCCGTTAGTATGCTGCCTTTGTACAGGCACTTATTTAAAATAAAATGAGCTTTTCTTAGAATATCTAAATACCATAAGGTTTTTGAAAGAATAGTGTGCAGATCTCTTCAGTCCCTTTCAGGCCCACTGGAAAAGTCAAACTGGCTGCATTGTTCTTGGCAATTAAATTTTATAGTTTAAATACATGGAACACCACCTCTTGGTTCTCGTGGAAAATTCCATAGCAGATTTTCACTTGATGTCCTGTTTGTTTTGCTGTGATAGCTTTTATCTGCCTGGAACTATGCTACTATTAATTTTTTCACATGTTTTAATACTGATTTTATTCAAAATATAAAAAACTCCAGGTGTAATATTGTTTTTGAGTTTTTATTTTTCCAGCCATTACAAGTTCAAATCGAAATTGCTACATATTATAATGGTGGGTCAGTGATGTTGCACTGGACAAATGAAGTTTGGAAAAACAGTTCTTGTTAATAAACCGGAGATTGGCTTTCTGTGGTTGTCAGGCTTCTAGTCAAAATGACAGTCTTGGTCAGCATCATTGAAGTTGTAATGTCCTTAATGCTTTCTGACGTAATTTTTTTCAGAACAAGGAGTTTTTTGAAAATGTGTGAGGGTTATATGAGAGAACCCTTCTAAAACTGAGACAGAATTTCAAAACATGCTGAATAATAGCCAATCTGTAGGTTCTGTCTTGGTTTACATTGCTGAACCAAGTTCTGAAGCACTTCAGTGTACATGTTCTATTAGAATTAGTGCAGATTAAAAAGTTAAATAGAGGTTGAGATGCAAATAAAACATAATGCACATAGGCTTTTATTTGTGAATAATTAACTTCTACTAGAAAGAAATAAGTAAAAGGTGGATTTTGGTAATTAGGATGTATACCGTCAGTGAACCGATAGAGTTTTTCTTTCACTGAAACACTTGCAGGTTGATTTGCACAATGTGAAATACTTGGTGCTAGATGAAGCGGACCGCATGCTTGATATGGGTTTTGCGTTAGATGTGAAGAAGCTGAGTTCTTACCCAAGCATGCCACCAAAAGACAAACGTCAAACACTAATGTTTAGTGCCACTTTTCCAGAAGAAGTTCAGAGGTGAGTAAAGTAAAAATGGAAATATATCTGAAGATGTACTTGTATAGAGCTAAATGTCTGAAGAGTTGTTAAGAGCACTCCTTATGTTTAAAAGCTTATAATCTTGCTAGAAGATACTGAAAAGCTATGATGTTAACATTCCTTGCTGAAGACTGCCCTTTTTTTAGGTAACAGAACTAGTAACTTGCATAGATTAACTGCTTAATTTAGGTGGGAACTCTAAAGCAACTTATGAAGTTTGTCTGAAGGCTTTTAAATTCTGCTTCTGCAGAAGTCCTCATACTGCCCCTGTTTGTTTCTTGTCCCTCCCCCACCACATCTGTGCAAGCTCAAAACCAGTGATCTTGCTGTTTCACAAGCTGCACTGGTAGCGCTGTCTTTGGCACCAGAACATAATATAACCAGACATCACAAGAATTTCTTAGCTCACTAGCCTTTCTGATACACAATTCTTACTTACATGCATAAGTGCTATTTGTTAAGCTTCCACAAATGGGTTTAGGATATATCTTACAGCTCTACTTAAAGTACCTTAAAGTTCCATTTCCCAGACTGAGAGAACAATCTTCCAACAGATGGTAGTGGGGTTGCTGAGCCTGGCGGTAACAGAACAAAACACCCCATTCCCTGTAGATGAATGGAAATTACTCATCATTTCCACTTTTGAAGAGACGGGCATTTGAATACTCATTCTTAAATCAGAGGAGTCTAAACTGCAGTTTGAGCAGTTGATATAATTTTGGTGGCCTTTGTGGTAGGGATACTGTTGTGACAGTATCACTAAAAAATACCAGTAAGCATATTACAGTTTGAGAGCATGCAAACTGATCAGACCATTGTAGTGAAGTATGTTAGTACTTCAGTGAGTCAAATCCTGACAACTTTCTTCTGGCCTTCAAAAAGCCTGAAAGATCTTTTTTGAGGTGGGGAGAAAACATCTTCAGTAGTTGACTGTCCTGAATGAAAGAAGGGAATGGGCTGCTTTCTCCCATTCAATCAGTTAATACTGACAGCTGTTGGGGAGATTAATTGCCTTTCTTTAAGTAGGATTGAATTCACTTTAAACTCAGTCTTAAGTTGCCTATTGTGGCTTTGGTTCCTCAGTCAAGACTTCATAGAGTTTTTTGTATTGAAAGAAGATGTTGTAGTGAACTAATAACAGCCTTGTTTCTGCAGCTGGGAATCGAGTGTTCAAATGATACTGTACGTGAGTGTGACTCATGTTCATTCCATGTGTTTACTGTTTGTGCAGGAATGTTGTCTCAGTTCGCACTGCATCCTGGGAAAATATCAGGTGTCTCCCTTTAAGATGCACAGTGTGCGCTGATTGGCTCAGGTTTTGGGGTTGAGAGAGGGATCTCGATCCCTTGATCTCTTTATCTATTGTCTTTATCAATGTGTTTTCGCTGATGCTCTTGTTAAGTGTTTTTGCTGCATACTGTGGGACAAGTAAAGAGTACTGTAACTACCAGCATCTGAAAGGAGGAGATCCCTTCAACTGTGCAAGATGTTTACTGCATGTTTCTGTGCAGTGAAAAGAAACCCAACCAGATCTACCTTTCTGCTGTCAGTTCTGCAGGATTTACAAGTGCTGGTAAAAGACTTCAGAAACCTGACCGCTTGGATCATGGTTTGGAAGTGCATAATAGCATTCTTGAAACCTTTTGAAACTGGAATGCCTAAAGGTGATGTTTTCATTTTAGAGAGCGAAAACCCTTTTTGTCTAGAGTCAATTTCTTCCTGGATTTACTGCCTTTCTGATTCTGGAGTTAGGAAAGCTGATGTTTTCCCATACTCCGCTATCAAAACAACTTTGGACAGTACACTACTTCAGTAGTATAGGACAACGTGCTTTCTTTGGCCCTGCTGGTTTCAGGCTCTTCTGCACTTCTATTCAGTGAGCGTAATCAGGTTTAGTTTTAACATACCATTTGGTTTAGTACCTGAATTTGGGTCTCTGCTGTTACATAAACCTTCAGTCTGATCACGAAGGCTCTTCCTGTGCCTGTGAGTTGAGAGAACCAAGCTGTTCACCATCCTAGCTGACTGGTGAACTTCACCTTAGTATTTGGGGCTTTATATCTCCCATTAAAAGGTCTCTTCTTTCTTCTCTCCCTTCCTGTTTTTTATTTACTGTTCCGTTTCAGAGAGTTTAAACTTGCCTTTTACTTTCAATTTAGAACTTTGTCTCTCTGTGAAATCTTAAACCAGTCAGATCTTACGACCAAACACATTTAAATCTCTAGTAACTTGTTTATTTGCTATGAAAAACACCTTTTCAGTGGCAATTAGACCTATAAATCAGGTGGGAGATTCAAGTCCTTAAGGCAGTCCTTTAACATTTTTAAGACTTTCCTCTTTTTTAGGAATTTGTTCTAAAAACTTGAGATCACCTGTTTTCAGTTAAAGGTTAACTTGTTCACCATCTGAATTTTACTGCAGTGGAAGCTGCTGTGTGTACGCTGGACATGAAGCACACTTGTGTATTGATATGTTGTGCTGGTTTTGGCTGGGATAGAGTTAATTTTCTTCATAGTAGTTTGTATGGGGCTGTGGTTTGGATTTGTGCTGAAAATAGTGTTGATAATACAGGGATGTGTTCGTTACTGCTGAGCAGTGCTTACACAGAGTCAAGGCCTTTTCTGCTTCTCGCCCCACCCCACCAGTGGGTAGGCTGGGGGTACACAAGAAGTTGGGACCCCAGCTGACCCCAACTGACCAAAGGGGTATTCCATACCATATGACGTCATGCTCAACATACAAAGCTGGGGGAAGAAGGAAAAGGGGACGTTCAGAATGATGGCATTTGTCTTCCCAAGTAACCATTACGTGTGATGGAGCCCTACTTTCCTGGGGATGGCTGAACACCTGCCTGCCGATGGGAAGCAGTGAATGGATTCCTTGTTTTGCTTTGCTTGCGTGCGTGGCTTTTGCTTTACTTTTACATTAAACTGTCTTTATCTCAACCCATGAGTTTTCTCACTTTTACCCTTCCGATTCTCTCCCCCATCCCACCGAGGAGGAGTGAGCGAGCGGCTGGGTGGTGCTTAGTTGCCAGCTGGTGTTAAACCACAACATATGTTAATACAGTTTAGTAAAACTCTCAAGTATTATGGGGCATTCCAAGGAATTGCCTATTTTGGCGAGGTTGATCTCTCAGATCAGATCACCTATGTAAGGCATAACTGAAGAGGAATGCTGTCTGAACAAAACTTGACTTTTGCCTATGGCAAACTGGTAAATAAATGCCATGTAATAAACTGTGTGTTTTTAACACTGCTTTTGCTGAACAGTCAGAAAAGATGGTGCTGTCTCTTGGAGGCCTGTTTTGAATTCTGGCCTGTGTAGGATTCTCCCCTGTCCCTCCAGCTAGTGATGAAATAGTGCCCCAAGAACGGTTCTGGGAGCATATCTCAGTAACCCATTTTATTACAAGCATATATGTGGAACTCAGTTTCTGAGATGGCTAGAAAATGCAGTGTTTGTATTATGAAAAGCTGCAGGGATGTAATCAGTGTGTGAACCTTCTTATTGATCAGTTTTTTTGGTTTTTGTACAGCTGTCTAGAAAACAATACAGACTCTTTTAGCTTTTTTAAAAATGCATGTATGACTACTTATATCCTCTGCTTTGTGAGGAATGATACAAGTATTTGTTGTGAGGATTGCTTAAACATAAATGAAGTTATTTGATCTTAAAGCAAAAATAAGCTACATAATAGACTTAATGTTGCTCAATTTTGTTTCTTTTCAAGGCTGGCGGGTAACTTTTTGAAAACTAATTATTTATTTGTTACTGTTGGACACATGGGTGGAGCTTGCAGTGATGTTCAGCAAAATATTCTTCAGGTTCCTCAGTATTCCAAGAGGGATAAACTGATAGAAATTCTGCAAAGCATAGGTAACTTTCCTTATTGCTAAATGTTTTCCAGGGAAGACAAAATTGCTTGTTTTTAAACTTGTGCTCTTGCTATTGACCCGGTCATCGTTCCATTCCATTATGCATGTTACACGCTTTACAAGACTACTGATTGAAGCTTGAAGCAGACCTCGGGGAGTTCTAGGTTTTTAGGCGTATTTGTGTTATGGGTATTTGTCAAGGTCTCATCTCTATTGAGTACCTGCAGACAAGCTTCCCAGATGGTTAGTTTCTTTATATGGTCAATTACAATACTTTAGCATCTGGGGGTATTATCTCCAGATCATAGATGTATTAAACTTCCTATGTGAATGTTCGGGCCTATATTTTGTTAATGGGTGGGATTTTTCCATTTTTTGCTCTGAATGTATCTTAAGTTTTAATGCTGAAAACTGGAAGGGTTTGGACCTTGCTGTGTACCTTGCTGTTCAGTGCTCAGGATGATATGCCACTTCAGCCACCTGCTGTAGAAAGGGAGTGCGTACTTATCGCAGAGAGCAACATTTGTTTCCTCCTTTTATTGAGGAGAAAAATACAATGCACTTGTCTTCACCTAGGTTTCTGTGTTGATCTAGAAATTGATGGATTGAATTTAATTAGTTCAACATAGACAAGAAATTACAATCATACCTTAAAGACTTACTCAAAACCCGTTCTGATGCTAGGTGTTTATATAAGTAACGGCAACTGCAAATAGTGAAAATGCATGAGGTTTCAAACTGCAGTGGATCTGAACTTTTGTTTAACATAGGTCATGAACGAACGATGGTGTTTGTGGACAAAAAGAAAAAAGCAGACTATATTGCAGCCTTTCTTTGTCAAGAAAAAATACCAGCCACTAGCATGCACGGGTAAGTATTTTTTAACTGAAAGTCAAGTAGTGACTTTCACTTAATACTATATCTTATGAGAAGCTTTTATTGAGATTACATGTTTGGCCATATCTGTGTGACTTAGCTTGCCTTGTTTCAGATAGCCCTGTAATCCTCAGCAGCTCTGCCCAATTGAGAATGTAATGTTTCTGAAGGCCAGTTCTCAGAGCATTTGCTGAGTATACATCCTTCTGATTGACCACACTTCCAATGCTGTATATGAACTGGAGACTCTTACGCCTGCTGCTAAAAAAAAAAAATTAGTATATAATAAATTCAGTAGAGTCGGCTGTTGTTTATATGTAGTTTTTGTCATCAGTTGTGTGACGAAAACCAGACCTTTCGGTGTTACTGGTGAGATGATACTCATAAATTCAAGTGGTGGAAAGTTGTGGACTTTCCACTCTGTCTTACAGGCTTCCTCAAAGTGACGAGATAAGTTATGTACAGTACAGATTTCTGATGCTGTCGTTTCTGCCTCCTTGATGTGTTCATGGACATAGCATTTGTATGSAGATCGATCTGAAGAGAAGATGGTTCTAACTTGTGTTTGTAGTCTACTCATTAGTGTTGCATACCGTCTAATTTGTTCTGTCATTTGGACAACAAAGAACATGAGTTAAACTCTGATCTACTGTATCTAAGTAATGGATAATCTGTAAATATTCTTCAAAAATGTAAACCCCAGAGCAAATCTAGTTTTCTTATCATGATGATAAACAAAAGGCAAGTTCTATACTGTTGGCTGGCCATGCTTTCTAGCATAACTGAAAATGCTGTACAGGAGTCTAGGTAGACTTCATCTTTGCTATTCTGGCTCCTTGCTACAAAGCAGTAGGAAAAGAACTTCTGATATGGCATGAAGAAGCAATCAGTTAAACAAGTTTATCCTCTTAGGGAGGCAGTGAGTTTAATACATGACTATCTCTGGTTCTTTTAAAAAATTTTGATTTCTCTAGAGTCTTAGGTTAAAATAGTTGCTGTGTCTTACTGCTAATCAGTTAAAAATTCAGAAAACCCAAACCAGCAGTGTGTGGGTTGTTGCTTCCCCGCCCCCCTCCCTCCCACCCTGCGAACTACTTCTGTCCATCAGTCATGACCTTTTAACTTGTATCCTAAATAATACTGCAGATTTTTTGTGGCATGCATTCTAACCATTGGGTTTTTTTRTAGAGACAGAGAACAGAGAGAGAGAGAAGTAGCTCTTCAGGATTTTCGTTCTGGAAAATGTCCAGTTCTCGTGGCAACTTCAGTGGCAGCAAGGGGTCTGGATATTGAAAACGTTCAACATGTTATTAATTTTGATCTTCCTTCCACCATTGAAGAGTATGTACACCGAATTGGACGAACTGGTCGTTGTGGAAATACAGGCAAAGCAGTTTGCTTCTTTGATAACATTTCAGATGGCCATCTTGCACAATCTCTAGTTAAAGTGCTTTCAGATGTAAGTTTCAAATCTTAGTGCTTAACTTTTTCTGTTATTTAGGATTTCACTTTAATGTACTGAGCAACTATTATTTCTTTGGTACA
This sequence comes from Oceanodroma leucorhoa, assembly GCA_030449065.1. Classification (NCBI taxonomy): domain Eukaryota; kingdom Metazoa; phylum Chordata; class Aves; order Procellariiformes; genus Oceanodroma; species Oceanodroma leucorhoa. Next base: position 3,756,263 of record JASVER010000093.1, read on the forward strand.
GTTATGGAACTCTTAATCCCAATTGGTAAAGCAGTCAAAGTCTCTAAATTCACTTTTCTAATTATGTAGGCCCAGCAGGAAGTTCCTGTTTGGTTAGAAGAAATTGCTTTTGGTTTTCAAGGAGAAAGAGTATCTAAATCAGTTAGTACCCAAAAGGTAAGTCTGGAAGTGAACTGGAAGTCTTGGCTTTTAGAACTTTGTCTCAGTATAAAAGTGTGTTTAACAGTGTATATTCAGAGTAATACCACTGAAACTGTTTGGACTGTAACTGTGTCCCTTATCTTAGTTGTGCATCTTCAAAGTGCTCAATATTTCTGAAACTAATTTTGGACAACTTGCTTGACTTGGACTTGTACAGTATGGCCTTACTAGCTGCATTATTCTTGATCTGTATTGTCAAGAATTACTCTGTGGAAGACAAGGTTTGTGCAAACATATGCAAAGGCTGCAGTTCGAGAAGTTTCTCTACTGCACATGTAGGGTAGGAGCAAATAGTTGCTAGTTATACGGTCACTGCTTGTTATGAATTGCTCAATCAAGTAACTCATTTGACTAAAAACTTCAGCTAATTATAGTTAGATAAATGCCCCAATCTGATCCATGTCAGAATTGTTCTTAATGTCTGTGATGAGGAGGAGCCTTCTGGTCTCTTAGTGTTGCTGATAACAGATGTTAAAATACAGCTTAAGTAAATGAGACAGCCTAGGTGGCATAGCTCTCAAATCACTCTGCAGTCACTAGTTTAGAATTTAAATTCTACGCCTACTCCTACTTTCAGTGATTTTTTTTTTTCCAACTGGTTTGATACTTCTTGCTTTTATCTACTTGGATTTTAATGCCTTCATCAAAAGCCTTTCCTTGATCTCTTGCTTCCGTAAGAACTTTATCACACCTCAGTTGCATTGCAAACGTTAATACTCTCTTAGAGACCACAGAGAAATACTCTCACTGCTTACACAATGTCTGAAACTCAAGTTCAAGCTCAGACCTTCCTTTCATTAATTATATTTCTCCATACCATAATTTTTGAAAGTATTGGATGTTTTGACCTGCCTGATTAGTTCCCTAACCAGATCTGAATCTTTTTTCTTTGAGTCTTCATGGGACCTCAGTTATACACTTAAAACTTTTGCTTCCTTCTCGCACTTGCAGCCTCAGTGGATCTTTCTTCTATATTCCTGTTCAAGGATACGCTTCGAATTTGTAGAGATTGCTTTCAGAGGTGGATCTCATCAACCTTTGAGTCTAGATTTCTTCCAAATACACATCTCAACCTTTGTGGAGTGTCTCCCAGCATTTCATGAAATCTGTCATTTCTAGGTTGAAGTCTGTCCTTCATGTCCTTTACGACCTCTGAGTTACCAAATCTGACTGTGACTCTTTGTCCACATACTTGTGGATAGAATAGTTTCAGGGGAAACCTGTCTGTTTTCTTTGGGAGTACTGCCTTCTTTATCACATATGTGCAGTGCACCAACTCTTAAGTTGGAGATCATCGGGTTCCAATTCCTTTCTTAGGAGACCTTCCGGGAGAAGAAACTGCACATTTGTAATCGGCCCTCTTTTTGAAATTAACTATTAAAGCTGTTTTTTGCTGTTTTACTATTACTGAAAGAGAGGCTTGTATCATCTAGTGTTCTGTGAGGATCCTGATGTCCTTTCTCCTGGGGAAGAAAGATAACATCTTATTTGTGTTTTTACAATATTCACTTTCTCTTTCAAAGGGAATGCATGAAAGAGCTATTGGATAATCAAATGATGAATTTGAAAGAGGAATCTGTTGGAGGCTCTTATCTGATTATTTTGGGACAATCTTAGAGATGATTGGGCTTCATCCTTTTTCCAAAGGAAATGGATTTTGCTGGGAAAGTAATGCAGATAGTCATTCTTAAATAAGAAATGGAGAAGGAAGTTTTTCTTCAAAGTTGTGTGAACAGATCTGTGTTGGGTAAGAGAAGTTGGAATTTGAACTTTGTGAAGGATTATTCCCACATCTGGTAAAAACTGAGGTTGATTAAAGTGCATTAATTTCACACTGGGGTCTAAAAACCCTATGTATAGAAGTTTAATGATGAAAGAGCTTCTGTATTTATTTTAAAAATATGATGTTCAAATTACATTGAGACACGTGTGCAGAAAGCTAAAATTGTTTTGTAGTGACTTTTACTGTTAAATGTTTGAAAGTGTTAATGAATCTAAACTAGTACCGTTTCTGTTTCCTAGAATTACGGAGGCAGAGGCAACATGAACCCAGGAGGAATGAAGATGATGCATTCTGCAAGTGCATTTGAGTCATGGGATTAAAACTACTTTAGTACCAAATTAGATTGTATTCTGTTGCGCTTTAAGTGTACTGTTGCACTTTATATTTGTTACTGTTGAGCTTATGAACACTTAATGTTTAAAAGAGTAGCTATTATCATATGCTAACACTTTCAGCAATGTATATGTACTCTGTTATGATAAACCCAGTGATGATTATCACTTAATGTAGGAAGTCAAAAGCAATGTTTTAGTAAACACTTCTTGTATTAAGCGTTAAAACTTTCAGTAAGTGTTTCATGCTTGGTAGCTAGTATGCTGGTGTAAAAATATTTTAGGAAACACTTCTCGTATTAAGCGTTAAAACTTTCAGTAAGTGTTTCATGCTTGGTACCTAGTATGCTGGTGTAAAAAGATGGGGGTTTTGCAAGTGGAAGAGAGTAGAGCTCTTGAACTTTGTTATGAAAATTTTGCATGGGAAGATACTGTTGTGAAGACCTAGTTTGGGAAAGAGCTTTATGTAAAGGGCTCATCTAAACTTAATGTTCATTCCTTTTTGCAACAGGTCAGTTATAAAATTTGAATCTAGTGATAAGATGACTTAATCTTAAGGATCTGTTAAACGTCTTGTAAACAGTTACTTAATAAAAGGTTGAGTGCATATTGATGGTTGCTTCTACAATTTTGACATACATGGAACACGTGCATCTTGATATGGAACTAAAGGTCAGTGGCTGCATCCACAACTTAGTTAAAATACATGTCTTTACAGAGCCGTCTTCAGAGAAGGACGGAGCCCTATGTTGCTTCTAGTATAATGTTTTTGCCTTGGACAGACATAACTACTCTTCTGTTATCTCTTGTGGAAAAGTTTGCTTTAGAAGAAGCTTGGTGGCTGACATCCAAAAGAGCTTCTCAGACTTGTAGAACCTATAGAGGGTGAGCAGCCATTAACAGTTCAAGGAGGTTTTCTTAAAGCTGCTTTTTCTTCAGATTTTTTTTTTTTATTTACCAGTGCAGTATGCTACAAAGATGTATATTCTTGCGTCCCACAGGAAAATGGCAAAGTAATTGTAATCGTAATTTGTAATGTCTTGCACAGCTGAACAAGCTTGCAAGCTTCTCTCATGTTCTCTGGTATTTAGCACACAATGCTGAGCACTATTTCTTGTACAGTCTTCCCACTTAATACAGGGAAATAATACTTCTAAGCTCTGCTTACAAGACTGAAGATTTAATGCCCAAGTTCGTGAGAATCAGAACTGACTTGGAATCTGCTATTGTGGAAAAGTGGGCTGTCGTTCTTTTTTTTTTTTTGTATGAATATCTTTTCAAAAGTATTTATCTACTTAAATATCTATCTACAAAAATACTGTTATTTTTGTAGACTGTAGTTTTACGGCTACATAATGTGCAAAAAAGTAAAATAAGTCTTAATTGTGTACTTGGAAGTGAGCTGAAGGGATGGTATGCCTAAATTGCAACTCATAAGCAGTGGATGTATTTAAGCCTGAAGTCTGTAACTCAGAGTACAATACCCTGGGCAGCATGACTCCTTTTCCTGACATGTGTCCTTGAGGATTTTTGCATGCATTCTGAATTTCAGGTAAGAATTTGAGGGTGCTTTTGGTTGCTGGCTGCAACAAATGCAGAAGCTGTACAGATGATGAAGCCTTCCATTTCTGTGAAAAGAAACCAAAGGAAATACAGTCATGGGCCACTTGTAACCTAGAATAAACCTATGAAGGGAACGTGGCTTGGCCTTGTTTAAAGGACCACTCAGATCACTAGGTGTTTTTTGCTTTGCCTCCCTTCTTACGCCTTTTGAGTTGGGGCGGGGCAACAGAGGGAGTTCTGTAACTGTCTAAAGAGCTGTTCTGGCCCTGTTGTTCTTAAATCACTTGCACTGAAAGCCAGATAAGAAAAAAATGGTGCTGTTCTAGTTTAGAGCTACTGTTACTGTAGTGCTGTATCACATTTTGCTGCTGGGAACTGTAAGTGCTCAAATTGCTCAACACCTTCCTTTAGAAGCACTGCATGAAAAACTAGACATGGTGGAATTTAATCTTCTTTAGAGGAGTTGAAAGTACAACTTGTCATACCTGACTAAAGGCTCTAAGATCTTGTGGGTGGAGGTTAAAGCTGCAGCAATCTCAGGCTTGCATTTCATTTGTAGCTTGGAAAGTGATGATTAGAATAGCTTTTTGGTACCTATCACAATTTATCGAAGATAACATCTCAAATTACTCCTACAAGAATTAAGAGTGTTTGTATACAGGATGTTTATCAGAACACATGGGCTTTTCTTACATATTTTGAGAAAGTTGTGTAATTTGGGATGAGTGGGAAGAGGGTTGATAATCAGCCTGGTTTTCTGAATAAACCTTTTATCTTGTTAAAGGTATAACTGAAAAGTGAATATGTGTGCACACTTGCAGCATCTTTTTCATGCGCGTGTTTGCCAATTTACTATATCATTACTCTGTTCTTTATAGATACTTTTTGCATCTTGTCTTTCCATGCAGGGACTTGCTTGATTTATTTCCTCATGTTTCTAGGTAAAGAGAGGTTGCACAGAACTTCCACTTGAACTTGCCTGCATGCATTCCTGAAGTATAGTCTCTCTTTGATTTCAAAGATAGTGGCATTATGCACTGAACTACATTCTTTTTTTTTTTTTTTCTGCTTCAGTTAGAAGTGTGGCAGGATATCAAATTTATCAGAAATACTATCCAAAATAATTTATTTAAGACCAAAAAAGCAACAATCGGATGACTTTACCAGTGCAATAATTGGTAGTGCATTAAATAATGCGTGCACGAATCTGGAACCCATGGTAAATTCTCTCTGCAACATCTGGTGGCACAATGTTTGCAAACTTCTGTGCTTGAAGTTCCCGTTTACAACAGTCCATAAATAGAGTTAAAACGTAACACTGTTCAACACACACCATGTTACTCTGGGTGAGGCAGGCTTTTTTGTATTTCCTTTATGTGGAAATGTTTATTTCTTACCTGTGCATTCCACAACTTCAGTCTGTTTTTCTGCATGTTCGGAATTACCCCTTTCTTGAGGGAATAAAACTGGCCATTTCTTTCATTTAAATAGTTTCTGAAGGTGGTAGGAATCGCCACAAGCAAATGTTCTCATATTGTTATTTTTTTTCCTGCTACATCATTAAAAAAAAAAAAAAAACAAAAACAAACCCAACAAAAAAAACCAACAAAATCTGTCCCTATAATGGTAATGAAATAATTTTAAGAGGAAAATAAGTCAGAGTTACTACTTTTTATGAGAGAGTGAGGAATTGAAGAACCAAGTCTGATGTCAGATAATGTTGTCTGATCAGAAGTATACAATGCCCATTGAAAAGCGAGTGAGGGAGAACTAGGATTAAGGAAAATAAAACTTCAGGAACAGTATTTGCAGAAAACTACAGTTCCTTTTGATTCAGTTTTGTTTTAAGCCTCTTGTGACTTTAAATACATGTTTAATCTGCAGGAAAACTTCAATCTTATTTTCAGCTGGAGGAAAACACAAACAAGGAAAGTTGGGGTGGGGAATGAATTGGACTGACTCTGTTACTTTTATTCTTGTACTCAGGTAATTTTACATTCATAGGGAGAACGTGTTGAAAGTCTTACTGGGAAATACTATGTTAATACCCTCTTCACTCAAAAGAGTCCCGTTGTCCTCCAAGTGGCAGTCAGGATGGGCGTTCTTAAAAGGTTTCACTGAACCGATGGAAACCTGAGAACAACGTACCTGTAATTCCTTTTAGATGCTTCTGCTGCCTACAGTTGTGCTAACCTCAGGTCTTTGAATGCTTTTTCCTATCTTTACCTCCATGTTTATATAAAAAATACTGTTTGTATTGGAGCACAGTTCAAGAATAAGCTGGGGGTTCTTGACAAGCTAGTGTTGCAAAATGCAATCAAGCCTTCCTTCCTCCAACAATACTTTGAATGCTGTATCTTCTTATTTCTGTCATGTTGCAATAGTAACACACTTAATGCAGTGCCTGAACTTTTTTTCCCTCATGAGTTGAGTTTCTCATCAGAATGAGAGGACTGCAGTCATGAGGGTGAAAAGGAAGGAAAGTCTGTAGAGGTGACTTGTGACAGCTGTCTTTTGACTGTGGATCCTGATCAGAACAGCAGTTCTAGGAGTGGCAATGAGTAGGTGAAGTCAAGGGTTTCTTCATATAGCTGAAAAATGAAGGAGAAATAGCAGAGAGAATCTTGCACAACTGCTAGCTTTGATAAACAGACTTCTTCTGAAACAAGTTCTGCCTCCATAACTAGCATAAATACCAGTCCCTGTAGACATTCTCTCTCTCTTTTTCTTTTTTCTTTTTTTTTTTTTTGAGCTGCTACACAGTTGGTAGTGGGGAGGTTGGATATTTTGTGAACCAGTCTGCGTCCCATCTGTGCTGGAACAAATGTCTGCTCTAATACTGTAAACCCAATAAGGATGGTGTGTTTGGCTGGTTTTTGTTACTGGTCAGTCTGTCATCATTGGTATAATTGTGCGGTTTTCTGAACACGTGGCAGAATTCATCTAGCACTTGGTTTTTCATTGCTTGTTTCTGGGATACCTGAAATGATTCTTAAAATTGTTTGAGACATTTGAATATATATATAAAACAGATGACCCTACATACCATGATCATCCTAGCGCATCCTATTGCATTGCTACAGTAGGAACACACGAGTTGTTTTTAATGTTCTTTATTTTCTRGGACTTGCACCAAATGATAAATGTGTGGTTTCAGGTTCCATCTCTTGGATTTCCACCCCAGGTATGTCTGAGTCTCCTGTACTGATAGAAAGTCTTGATTTTTCTCTTCACAGTTATCTGGGCTGTACTGTGATACAACGCTGGGGTATGAAGCTCACTGATGTATAGCTGTGGCTGCAGACAGTACCATCTTTGTTACATGAATGTTCTGTCACTACCCTGTAATTAAACTACATTCCCCTGAGTACTTGGTAATCTGGATACAGTTTTACAAACAAAGTCAGTTAGGCATGGTATCTTAAAAGTAAATGGGCACAATTTCTTTGGAAATAATGATCATGACTCAAAATACTCTGAGGCAAATCAGTTCTTACAGATAAAAATAAGTTCTTAGAGATGAAAGTTAGTGGTGTATTAGTATGGAGGAAGGTTAAGAAATTGCACAAAGGAATACTGTTCATGAGTAAAAATGAAGGGGAAATGAAAAGCGTTTTAATAAGTTCCAGACTTATAGCAGTTGGGCAAGATTTTTTCGGCGAAGCCACTGAAGCRAAGGGCTCTGGAGCGGAGGACTGCGCTGGGGGACCCTTCCTAAAGAGGCAGCAGCGCGGGGGCAGGGCACCGTCCCCCTCCCGGCTCTGGAGGCTAACTTTTCTTTATCAATGATCTGGACGAGGGGATCGAGTGCACCCTCAGTAAGTTTGCAGATGACACCAAGTTGGGCGGGAGTGTTGATCTGCCTGAGGGTAGGAAGGCTCTGCAGAGGGATCTGGACAGGCTGGACCGGTGGGCTGAGGCCAATTGCGTGCGGTTCAACAAGGCCAAGTGCCGGGTCCTGCACTTGGGTCACAACAACCCCAGGCAACGCTACAGGCCTGGGGGAGAGTGGCTGGAAAGCTGCCTGGCAGAAAAGGACCTTGGGGTGCTGGTCGACGGCCGGCTGAAGATGAGCCGGCAGTGTGCCCAGGTGGCCAAGAAGGCCAACGGCATCCTGGCCTGTATCAGGAATAGTGTGGCCAGCAGGAATAGGGAGGTGATCGTGCCCCTGTGCTCGGCACTGGTGAGGCCGCACCTCGAATACTGTGTTCAGTTTTGGGCCCCTCACTACAAGAAGGACATTGAGGTGCTGGAGCGTGTCCAGAGAAGGGCGACGAGGCTGGTGAAGGGTCTGGAGAACAGGTCTTATGAGGAGCGGCTGAGGGAGCTGGGGTGGTTTAGCCTGGAGAAGAGGAGGCTGAGGGGAGACCTTATCGCTCTCTACAACTGCCTGAAAGGAGGCTGTAGAGAGGCGGGTGTTGGTCTCTTCTCCCAAGTAACAAGCGATAGGACGAGAGGAAATGGCCTCAAGTTGCACCAGGGGAGGTTTAGATTGGATATTAGGAAAAATTTCTTCACCAAAAGGGTAGTCAGGCATTGGAACAGGCTGCCCAGGGAAGTGGTGGAGTCACCATCCCTGGAGGTGTTCAAAAAACGTGTGGATGTGGCGCTTCGGGACATGGTTTAGTGGGCATGGGTGCTGGGTTGGTGGTTGGACTCGATCTTAAAGGTCATTTCCAACCTTAATGATTCTATGATTCTAAGATGAACTCCAGAGTTCCCTTCCAACCTGAACCATTTTGTGATTCTGATTCTGTGAGAACAAATCAAACCACCAGACAAAAAATCAAAGTTGAGAAGAAGCTGGGAGTTCTGGCACATCACAGGATGACTGTGAACTGCTAGTTTTAAGCAGCTATGAAAAAAATATCCTAGGGATGCATCAGGATCAGGAGGAGGTGAGGGAGTGCTTGCTTCTCAGGGTGGCAGGTAATAAATACCATGCTGGGGGGGGACCAGCAGATGCATTCAAGAACAGAACGACCTGGGCATGCTGGAAGAACAGGTCTTGTGCAGTGCAACTTGGATAAATGCTGAGCTCTAATAGCATTTAAAATGATGCCTTAGAGTCTTGAGTGCCTTTCTTACTGGGGTCATAATGGACCAGCACGTCCTGGTGCAGAATACCATCCTTGGTAGTTTTCCAGACCAGACAGGATAAAGCTCAGAGCCCCATGCTCCAGTCTTCTTGCCGATGCTTTGCGCAAGAGGTTGGACTGGGGACCTCCTATGATCCCTACTATTTCAGGTAGCAATAGGAATGAAGAAGGCTGGGGAGAGTTTCTTCTGAATTCAGGGTGTGATTGTAGTAATCAGTTTTCAAGATTAATTGAAATAGTAGTGCATCCAAGCAAACGATTTCTAGGGTAGTCAGAGAAACAGACAGACAACAGTAGTCCAGAGAAGTGTTGTTGGGAATTTTTTTCCAATTTAAAGTGAGATTTTATTTTTATGGGACATACATGAAAAAACATTGACAGCAAGTGTTCTGCTTTTGATGCTAATGGGATGCCAGTTTGAGTGCAAATTATGTCCAATTCTTGTCACTAAAGGAAAATGTAAATTAGTGGTTTACAGCCTTTGATCTGCAGCTGCTTGTGGGCTATGGACTAGTTCTAAGGGACCTGCAGGTAGTAGCTGAGAAAAGCAGGCATTCTGACAGTATGTTTAAATTTGCTGAGTAAGGGCTGCATCTCTACTCAGAAATTAAGGGCATAGGAATTAAAGGATTGTAAATGAGTTCAGACCAACAGAAAGATACAGTAGTATGTCCTCAAAACTATTTAATACCAGATTGATTTAAGTCTTTCACAATGTTTTGGCAGATAGGAAAGCAAACTATAATGAAGACTTTATAAACAGCCTGTTCTGAAAATGTATTTTTAATTGTTGGTAATGTTTGTTGGAATTTGCGTTCTCCTGCACATTAGCTTAAAAAATACCAGAGAATGGACCTGACTCTCCTTATTGATCTCAGTCGGGGCAGGGCGTAGAAAGCAAGCTTGCTGGACATTGCCAGTGTGTCAGCTGGCTTTATACAAAGTCTACATTCCTCTTTGATTTAAGACAAACTGTAAACCTTTAATGCTAGGTCATAATAAGTGGTTTTTTTCTCTGTGTTAGCCAGTTCAGTAATTTGAGCGTGCTGTTTAGCAGTTCCAGGGAATTCCCTTGTGACACAGGGGGCGGATATTGTGACATCTGTCACAACTTTGTCCTCAGTAACACCATATATGGATGGGTCTTGGTCAGATGTGGATGTCTGTACATGGTCCTGTACATCAGGATTGTCGAAGATGAACATACTGTTTAGTTCTGTCATTGCAAATTTTACTGTCTGTGACTTATTATTGTGTGTGTTTAGTTTAAGTTTTTGGCAATGACATTTCTTAAAAACCCTCTGTTATTTGAGATTTTTATGGTATGATTGTTTCCATCTGTTAACTGCAGTAGCCAATAAGCAACAGTAGAAGAAATCATATGCCTATGGAATGTGGACCAAGGATGTGGGAGTCTTACTTTTAAGTGCATTCCCTTCAAATTTATCTGATCTTTGTATTTTTTCTAATCAACTTAAGGAAAATGTTGGCATCAAGTGGGACAGTAATTCTAGGCTATAGTTCAGTAGTGCTTGAATACAAATACTATTTTTTTTTCATTTTATGCTGTTTATTTTCTTCAAAGTAATCGTACAACTGTACAGTACAGTCTCTGGCACCTCTGAGTTTGGCTTTTATTTCTTTCTATAAAGCAGAAGTGAAAATATTATGGTGAGGAAAGATACTTAAAGGAACCACTTTGTGTTCAAGACTGGGGAGTCAGCTCTTTGTTGACTGGACAAATTATTTGGGAGCCAAACACTACTGAAAATACCTGTCTTCCTCTTTACACTGCTGAATAGTTGTAGAAATCTGGCTCATCTGTCAGAGCCTGATTCACATATGTAAATGAAGAATAGTATTTTCTTTTGAACTCACTGTAAATGTGCCTGTTGCCTGCTGGTATTGTCTGAGAAAACTATGGACAGTGGCTGTAGTTAACAGATTTTAGTGTAATAGCTTGTCATCACCACTGCACTGTAATACTATCAAGCAGGATTTCCTTGCACTGTTGTCTTTCCCCTCCTTTTTTAACTGAGACAGCTAAAGTGGGTTTCAATATTGAATCCTTACTAAATAGCTCTGAACTTTAAAGAATGCTATGTTTTGCTCTTCCTCCACTCTTCAACATGAAATATGGACATAGTCACAGGAGGTGGGATGGTTGCTTACACAGATTTTTTTTTTTTTCCCCTGGAAACATGAATGAGGTTTGAACTGAAGTAAGTTTGAACTGAAGTAAGTTTGAACTGAAGTAAGTTTGAACTGAAGTAAGTTTGAACTGAAGTAAGGCGTCGTCCGCCTCCGGCTCTAGAGACTAACTTAAGTAGCGGTCATCGCCTCCCCAGAAAGGGACCTAGCCATGGTTTCCACACGGCCGGAAGCCACCGCCAGGAGGAGTGTGAGGACCCAGACGGAGCTGCCACRCGAGMATGCAGCTGTYCAGACCTCCGGCTGCAGGGAATGCTTGGGCCTGTCACTGGTACTGGAGGGCAGCGGATGTAACTCCTGTGTGCGATGTGAGCAGGTGAATGATCTGCTCAGCCTAGTGGCAAAGCTGAAGGAGGAGGCGGAGAGGTTAAGGAGCATTAGGGAGTGTGAGAGGGAGATAGACTGGTGGAGCCACACGCTGCCGTCCCTGAAGCAAAGGCAGCAGGTGGAGGCTCCCCAAGAAACCGAGGACCCCCTTCCCTCTTGCCACCGTCCAGAAGGAGGGGACCTAAGAGACCTCGGGGAATGGAAA